>ML787201.1:179856-204512 GCA_009831015.1 Picea engelmannii
TGCATTATTGTGATTGTCATTAAGTGCTCTACAAAGAGTTTAAAATAAGCATAATTGTTTAAGCATGGTAACAACTGATTCACCCCCCCCCCCCTCTCAGTTGTCCAACACTATGGATGATATGATGTGGAATTCTTGTGTCTGATTTTATATTGTTGAAAAATAGATTGAACTAACCTTGAAGTGAATTGTTCCCCCTGGTTAGTAAATATTTCTCTAGGTACTTAAAATTGAATGAAAATATCTTCAAACAAGAAATTTATTATTGGCTACTCAATGGCATATGTTAAATATTTTGCTTCAACCCATTTGGTAACATAATTTGTGAAAACTAAAATATACCTCTTCCTTTTTTATAGTGGATTAATGGGCCCTACAAAGTCTAAATCCCACTTCTCAAGTGGTTCGACAAGGACTTGAGGATGAAGTGGCATCTCATTGGCTGCAACAAGAAAACTCATCCTTTGGAAACTGTCACATCTCCTCACATACTTTTTGGTATCTCTGAAAATAAAGGTCCAATAGCATCCCAACTGAATTATTTTGTAGGTTTTCCTTTTTTTTGAAAAGTTCCCACTGCAAGGCTCATCATGACAAGCATTCAAGATATCAAACATTTCATCCTCTCTAACACATCAATGGATGATATGATATTCTCATGTATATAAAAGGTCTCCTCCAATCCAGTGGTATTTAGCACTCTACCTAATAACCTTTTGTTTTTCCTTTGTTGAAAAGTGAGGTGGAAATTTCCCTATACACAAATAATTTGCAATGTCAACAAATCATGGAAACTTAATAGAAATTAAAAATAAATTTTCATCAAGAAAAGTATCTACAATAGGAATGGTCTCATTGAGAGTATTGGTATGGGAAAGGAAAATTTCTACCAAATGTTCCCTTCCTAGCCTATCTAAAACAATGATATTAAATTCCCACAACAAGAGATCCATCTTGTTATTTTTTCATTTGTTATTGGTTTATTCATAAGGTACCTTATGGAAGAATGGTCTATATGCACAAAAATATTATACCCTACAATGTGATGTCAAAATTTGTTTATTGCATAAATGAATGCCAAAAATTCCTTCTCTATAATAGTATAGTTGAGTTCAGTAGGAGTTAGGTTTTTACAGACAAAATAAATTTCATAATTTTGTTGATTTTATTTCTATCCCAAAAATACTCTTATTGTTGTCTCAAAGGAATCTATAGATATGTGAAAAGGAAATGTACAATTAGGTCCTCTAAATACTAGAGTTGTAGAAAGTTTTTCTTTGAATTCATTAAAGGCAACCTGCCATTTAATATCCCGGTAAAATTCGACACCCTTTGCAAGTAACTTAAATAAAGGAGATACATTGATTCTAGTAAAGTTCCTAATAAATCATCTATAGTACCTTGTGTGACCAAGGAAGTTACTCACATCATTTTGAGTGGATGGAGTGAGTAAATTGACAATCATTTCAATATTTTCTAGATCCACCTTCATACCTGCAACTGAAACCCAATGACTAGGCAAAATACATTCAGTGTAATTACACAAAAAAAAAACACTGCTTCAGGAAATTCTTGTTTCTCATCACCTATTTAAAAATGTTTCGAGGTTATCTAATGATTTCGTAAAAATGTCTCCATAAACTGAAAAATCATCCATATACACCTCTACACAATCATTTATTATATTAACAAAAATGGTTGAGACTTCCCTTTGGAATGTGGAAAGTGCAATACAAAGTCAAAAGGGTAATACCTTATAGGCATGAGTTCCCCAACGAAAAGTAAATGCCATTTTGTATTGATATTCAAGTGATATTCTTAATTGGTTATAGCAATTGCAACCATCAAGGAAAGAAAAATATTTATTTCCAACCAATGTGTCCAGGACTTGGTCTATGAAAGGTAGAGAGAAGTGGTATTTTAATGTGGATTTATTGATTTATCGGTAGTCTACACATACCCTCCATTTTCCATTTTTCTTGGGAACTATAACCAAGGGTGAAACCCATTGGCTATTTGATATAGGCTAGATGAAACCTACATCTAGTAATTTTTTAAACTCCCCTTTTACAATGTCTTTTAAGGATGGGTTCATTCATATTTGTGGTTGTCTAGCTAGTGTGACATTTTCTTGTATATATATGTGATGGGTGCAAAAATGTGGATGGATTCCCTACATATTAGTGTATTCCCAAGTAAAAGCTTTAGAAAAATTATGCAAAACAAAAATTAATTGTTTCTATTGTAACTCATCAAGATCAAAATTAATGTTTGAGATTTTCCCAGGAAAATTTTCAATCACTTTATTGCAGGAATTAGTTACAGAGTTTATAGGAAACATAATTTGAAATAAATATGTTAAGTTATTTGTTGTGCATGTCTCTTGAAAAATCTACCCAACAAGATAAATAGAAGAAAAATGTTCAGATGATGAAGAAAAATGTTCAGATGATGAAGCTAGTGAAGATGATGTGGATGTAGATGTTTCAAAATTTGCTTCCTTCCCTATAAAATATGAAGGAAAATTAGGATGAGAGATAAAATGATTGAACTGATTTTCTTCTATATTTTCCTTAAGGCTTAAAGCTTGTGCAATGGTTAAAATTGGCTTAATAATTTCGTTATTTGTGTCTGTTTATTCTAACCATTTTTCCTGCTCTATTTCATTAACTAATTTAGTTGGGGGATACATTGTGTTGTTCTTTATTTTGTCTCCATTTTTAATTCTCATATCTCAAGATCGATAACTAATGTAGGCAGTAATTGTTGTCAGCCATGATCTACCTGGGATGAGAGGATGTCCACCCAAATTGGATTTGGGTTAAAGAATAATGAAGTCTGATAGGTATTTCCATGAATCCAATGAAGCAATGATATCTTCGACTATACCCTCTTGTTCAATCTTTGATCTATCTATTAGTTCAAGAACCACAAGGGTTGGTCTAAGATTAACAATGTTTAAATTTTGCATGTTTTCTAATGTCATGATGTTTATTGTTGCACCTAAATCAATAAGTGTGTTTGCGATAGAAAATTTGTTGACAAATATTGTAACCATTGGAATCTCAGGGTCAACATACTTTTATGATATTGGTTTGGTGGATATCAAGCTTGATATTTTCCCAATCAATTGTATTGTTTCAATATCTTTTCTTTTTATTGTAGTATTCTTATTACACAATTCCCTCATCATTTTAGTATATATTCGGATTTCCTTAATGGCCTATAAGAAGGGAATTTTTATGAAAACATTTTTCAATTCTTCTAAAATATCTAGTTCAGGTGAGATTTCTAGTTTTTCTTGTTTTTTTGTTAGTAATCGTTCAAGAAATGATGTTGTTTTAGAGTGTTGAATATTTTCCTATGGAGTGGTTGATTTTTTTTCTACTATTTTATTCTGATCCAAATAATTTTCATGTACCTATTCTTCAGTTATTATGGGAGATTTTTATTTATTACCTTACCCGAGTGAAAATTTATTTCCTATAATTCTATGGGAAAATCATGTAACACTACAGGAGCAATAACATAAGTGAGAAAATTGTGTACTTCAATGTTTTAGACAACTTTGTCCTTTTGATTGTTTGGGTTTTCTATTGGCTGGGAAGGAATTAGTGTCAGTCGTGGAGATTGCTAGGTTGAAGGGAGTTGTAGAGGTTGAGATTGAGTTAATTGAGGTGGTGGTGGAAGTGATGAAAAGTGATGATGCAGGTATTGCGGATTTGATTGATATTGTTGTTGGGGATAAAATTGTTGTTTTTGTTGGGGGTAAAATTATTGTGGTTGATATTGAGGTAAATATTGTTGTTGTTGAAAATTGTAGGGTGGTCGATTACCATGTTTATTGTCTCTCCAATTTTTTTGATAAGTTTGATTATAGTTTTGTTGAGGAGTCCATGACTGAATTCATGGCATGGGAACACTCCAAGATGTTTTTGTAGGATTCTGAGTAGGAAATGTAGAAAATTGATTAGAAGGATCTTGTGACATACTTGTTGGCCTTGACTTCCATGGTCTAATGGGTGCTATGTTATAAAGTGATTCGACTTGTTCATTATCTCCTTTGAACATAATCTTCATTTAGGGTAGTGAGGAACAATCTTTTGTTGCATGGTTTTCTACACAACTTTTACAAATATGAACACTCTTTAGTGGACATTCATTTTTAGGATGCTTCCCTCTACAATCAGGGAAAAAGATGGCTAAGGCTACAGTTTCATATTGTTTTCATTTCTTGGAATTAAAAGAATAAAATTGAGAAGTTAATGTACCCATAAGTTCATTTTTAAAATTTTCTAGAAAGTTACCAATTTCAACCTTACTAATACTCCATGTTGCAGGTTTTGTTACTTTTGAAAGGGAATCTCTCTGACGTTTTCTAGCTTTAGCTTTTCCCCTGGAATACTTTCTGCAAAAATTATCTATTTGTTCAAATGGTAAGGATAAGATATAACCAGAAACCATGATATTAAGAATATCAATATATTCATCACGAATTCCTTTTAAGAATATGGTATGAATAAGATCAAAATTTAAAGAACTATGCTTTGATTTTTGCAAATTGTACAAAAATATTTCTAGGTAGTCCTCTAAGTTTTCTTCTTCCTATTGTACCATCATGAAATGTCTTCTTTTGAATCATTTTTCCTATAATAGGCTTGATATTTCTTAAGAAATATCTTCGTCATGGTGACCTAATGTGCTATTGTAATTTCACCTAGTCCCATAAACCACTTTAATGCAGTTGCATTTAGAGTGGAAAGAAACAATCTCAATTTGTAAGCATCATCAATATACCCATATGTTCGGCATAAAATATCATATTCAAATAAAAATGAATCAGGATATTTGGAAGTCATACCATAGAAATTAGGAAGAGTGGAAGGAATGATATTTTTCATTTTTAGCTAAATTCCAAATTTAGTAGGTATAATAGGAAAACCAAATGTAACCTCTTCTTCATATTCACCTATTTGGTTCCTATCACCGTTTGGAAATATTTATCATTTAAATCTAGCTTTTGGCATTCTTTCTCCATCTCCTTCTCTTCTTGTCATTCTTTTCCTTTCTTCTCCACCTCCTGGTCTTTTTTCACCTTCACCTTCTCTTCTTGGTATTCCTTCTCCTCAATATGGGATTCCTCATTAGCCATCTTATTGTCCCAAAAGATCCAAAACTATTTACTCCAACCTTTGGGTGTTTCCTATGGATCTTCAACTTATTCAAAAGTATCTTATGTTTCAGTTTGATTTGAACTTTCTACAACATTAATTTTCCCTATATCCTTCTTAGTACCTCCAACCAAGCTAGCATTTGGGGGTTGTATGGATGCTTTGATAGGTTGTTTGATAGATGACTTATTATATAGTTTTGAAGATGATGAAGCAGGTGTTTTAGTAAGTATCTTAGTGGATGGTTGTGAATATGGTTTAGTAGGTAGTTTTATGGGTGGGGGGGGTTTGATTTTTCTGAGATTCCTTATTTTTCTTGAACAACTTCTTTTTCTGATTTAATGAACCTACCTTTATTTTCTCTATGATTAATCACCTTATGCATTCAAAATATGCATGACAAGGACTTGTGAATAATCACTAAAGTGAATGTGTAGCTTCTTACCTCTCATCTTACCATTTTCACGCCTCCCTATCGAAAATGCACATATCAAAAACAAAAATGCAAAAAAAAATCAAAAAACAAAAATTAGAAACCAAACTTGTAAGAAAGTGAAAATAAAGAAATCAAAAGAAAAACTGCAATCTCAAAACTAATTTCTTTAGTGCCTCCCCAACAATGGTCCCAAATGTTGGTCTGATTTAGTGGTCTATATTCCTCGACATTTTCTATCAATATAGGTAGGTAATAATATGAGACACATGCACAATATGTGAAGAACTAATGTTTAAATTTCCTAAAGTGCCACTCACAAATAGAAATTAATTCATTTGATCACAATCACTTAGACTTGACTGTCAACTAGTAGGGACTCAAATTACAATTGAATTCTCTATGTTCTCACTTGAAAATGAACTATGTTTTAGTTAACTAATCTTTGAAATCATAGAGAGATAGTTCTGAATATGAGTGAAAAGGATGGATGAAAATAAACTAATCTATTCAATGCTCGAATGAAATGTGTCAATAAGAAAAGAAGAAAGTTGCAAACTTGCTTTAAACTTCTAAGTATATTTATGTGATGACTGTTGGTATGGAATGGTAGATGAAAGATCATCCAAGGATCTGATTGTCTTTAAGATCAATACCTAAAATAAAAATTAATCACCATAATCAAAGTAACATTGCCTATCAACTTTTTAAAATAAAACACTTAATCTACAATATATTATAACAAAAAATGTGCATCTACAAGAAATTACAATAATTATAGAAATCAACTGAAAATGAAGGTAATTCTAAAACAATTATGGAAATAGAACACATACCATGGGGCCCTCCTTGAATATGTTGTTTAGAGAAAACTCAGTCTGTGTAAAAAAATTAACTCATAAATTGAATTCAAAGCTCCATTGTATTAAAATTCAACACAATTCAACAATTACAATATATTTCTTGGATCATAATCTCGATAGTATCACTAACTTTGATATCCCTTATTATCTAGTTTTTATAAATATCTCAAGGAATTTGAGTTCTTTCCATGTGTATTATGTTTTACAAAACTAATTACAGGAATATCGCTTAGATATTCATTTTAGCGCTTAGCATAACTTCTCCATGGTCATCTGAGTTGAATCATTGATATTTTGTTTGGTTTAACCTTTCTCCTCGCTCCAAGGCATTGAGTTCTTGATTATATGAGCAAACTTATAGATTTGCAGTTGATTCCACGAATTTCCTGTAACTGCCTATTGGGTTTGACCACACATTTGACCATTGGGTTCTACATGCTATGAGAATGGAGAAATAGATAAATTATCATCTCATGATGTCCATGAAGTTCCTCCAAGTGGAAATTATCCATTTGATTGAGTGGAAGTATGATAACCTTCAATTTCTATATTAAATCATATCACAAGGTTAATTCCTGTAATAGCTAATCTGTAATCAATTTATTGAAAAAATAGTTCTTAATACCATTTACAAGAAAAAATAAGATTTAATCACAAAAAGATAAATTATTACCTTGTTTGTATGCATTGAACCATTAATAAGATAGAAGTGGGAAAAAATAGAGGTTTCTAAGAAAAAAATGGGGATGAATGGGCCTGGTGAAAGGGTAAAAACTGGCACCCAACAAGTCTTGGTAGAAAATACGTGTGGCATCTCATGGAACTCTATTATGGTGCTCAGTTTGGACATTATGACCCCATACCAAATTTCCAACATGTCCCTAAGTGGCTTGAGTAAGCAAGTTGCAAATCGTGAAAAAAAATCTAACCAGGCCTTGGTGTTATCATACAAATCAGTCTGTGCGGACACATAGAGATCTCCCTAGACTTGGAACCCAAGACTAGAACAAAACATGACATAATATATAACTTTTCCTAGGTTTATGTAATAAAAATTACTAGCTAGCAAGAGCTCACACCTTTCAATCAACGTTTGTCCTCTCTAGATGCAGTTCCTAGATCCATATTTAGACTTGTGAAAGATAACCTGTAATAAGACACAAGACAACAAGACTGAAAGAAGAAATAATATATTTTTATGAAACCTATGTAAATCATCAAGGAGAAATACAATAAATATAGTCAAACATAAACAACCTTTGTGGGAAAGAAACTCTATTATTGTATTAATGATAATGAAAAGAGATTACAACCAAATTTTCCTTGATGTTGTGAAGCTCCTTCCAACAAGCTCACTGCTCTAATACCCACAATGCATCCATGAAATCCATCACCATCAACTGACTCCTTTTGCTAAGATTGAATTCCTCAAAGCCAAATAATTACTAACAATCCTCCAATGAAAAACCAGAAGCAATGCTATCAATCATTATTCTCAATCCACTATTCACTATTTTCTATTAGCCTTTCCTCATGAGGGAAACCTCCTTTTATAGATTGAAGAGGAAAATAGTAAGGAGGTTAGGATGAGAGTTTAAGATCCCCCTAGATCAGTATTAGGGGTGAGATCCAAACCGATCGGAGAACACCTCATCTTGAAGATTCTCTTCTAGAATCTTATCAAATTTCATCATGTTATCCCCTTTAAAGTAGTGTTGTACCCTGCAGTGGAGCAACTTGAGACACTTGCGCACCCTGCAGTGGAGCAACATGAGACACTTGCGCACCCTGCAGTGGTGCAACATGTGACACTTGAGGGTGTCGCACCTTGAAGTGATGCAAGTTGTGAAACTCTCTTAAATAAAGGATTCAAAGGCCTTAATAACATGTTTAACCCTTTTTGCATGCTTCCCTTCTCCCAAAGTAAGGTTCTTCTTCATCAATGATAGCTTATGTGCTCTAGATGATAAAGGATAAGTGAACATTGTCAGCTATGAAAAAATATTGTGTAACACTCAGATGGATGAGCCGTCAGTTCCATTGGATTCATAGAATTGGGTTTCATCTAGGGAGACCCATCTACTTTAATTTCATTTCCCATAAAAGAGTTTGTTGGGGGCTCTCAAGAACTAAGGTTTTACTCAGTGAGGCACAGTGCAATTTCTGAACAAGAGGTCAATTTTCAAAAACATTATGTCATGAGATTTTGAGTATCATAGTTTCATGGAAATTGGCCAAATAGATTTGTGGGATATTGTAGAACTTTTTTATGGTGCTTGATCTCAATTTTATGCCCCCATAACAAATTTCCAACATGTCCCTGAATGGCTTGAGAAGGTGAGTTGCAACTTGCAATAAAACTCTAACTGGGCCTCAGATGAAAAATTTTCCAGTTGCATTGGATTCATGGAATCGGGTTTCAAATAGGGGGACCCCTCTATTGTCATTCCATTCCTTGAAAACAAAATTGTTGGAGGATCTCCAAAACTAGTGTTTTGCTCATTGAGGCACAATGCAATATCTGAACAAGAGGTCAATTTTCAAGAATATTGTGTTGGGTGATTGTGGGTAGAATGGTCACATGGTCCTTAGCCAAGAATATGTGCGAAATCTTGTGGAACTTTGTTATGGTGCTCATTTTTTATTTTATGCCCCTGAACCAAATTGTCAACATGTCATTGAATGACTTGAGGAGGTGAGTTTCAACTTGTGATAAAACTCTAACTGGAGCTCGGATGGAAAAAATGTCAGTTGCATTAGATTCAAGGAACTATGTTTCAGCTAGTGATACCCCTCCCATGTAATTCCATTGCTCAAAAAATGTTTGTTGGAGGATCTTTGGAACTAGGGTTTTTCTCAGTGAGGCACAATGCAATTTTTGAAAAAGAGGTCAATTTTCAAGAACAATGTGTCAAGTGATTGTGGGTAGCATGGTCATGTGGGTCTTGGACAAATATATGTGTGGGATATTACAAAACTCTATTGTAGTGATCATCTTTCTTTTTAGGCCCTCATACCAAATTACCAACAGGTCCTTGAATGGCTTGAGGAGTCAAGTTGCAACTCATGATAAAACTCTAACTAGGCCTCGGATGGATGAACCATCAATTGCATTGGATTCATAGAAATGGGTTTCAAATTAGGGGACCCCTATGCTTTCATTTCATTACCCAAAAAAACATTTATTGGAGGATCTCTTAAACTAGGGCTTCACTCAGTGCTTATTACATAGGTTTGACAATTTAGCACCTTGTAAGGCAAGGCAAGGAAAGAAAAGGAAAGGCATGGAAAGACAAGGTAAGGCAAGACAAGGAAAGGAAAGGAAAGGTAAGGAAAGGAAAGGAAATCAAATACAAGGAAAGGAAAGACATGGAAAGGAAAGGCAAGGAAATGATAAGAAAGCAAGTCAAGGCTAAGCAAGAAAGGGAATGAAAGGAAAGAAAAGTCAAGGCAAGGCAAGGAAAGGCAAGGCTAGGCTAGGCTAGACATGGAAAGATAAGACATGACATGGAAATGCTAGGAATGTTGGTCAACTGAGAGGGCGGGGGTGAATCAAGTTTTAGTGTTCTTAAAGAATTATGCCCATTTTATACTCATTACAAAACACTCAATGATGATCACAATAATGCAGGGAAGTAAGCAATAGAATATTCAATAACAATCACACACATGAAATATACAGAGACAGATATTCTTGAGGAAACCCATAAAGGGAGAAAACCTCTTCTTATTTATATGATAAGTAGTCCTTCTTTTCTGTACATTATCATTCTTCTGAGCACCAACTCTTTATGAGGCTACCAAATCTGTTTTGCATTATGTAACTTGCTGAGAGCACCAACTCTCTGGTTTCTCTAGCACCCACTAGAAGGAAGAACCAACTCCTTGGTTTTTATAGAACCCACTAGAAGGAAGCACCAACTCCCTATTTTTTCTGGTTGCAATTAGATGGGAGATCCAACTCCTTGTGTTCAAGAACCCACTTGAACTTCTAAGGAAAAATGTCCTCCCTAAAACCTCCCTACCACCCTGAAATATAAATATTTGCTTCCTGAAATTTATTAGAGTGACACAACATTTATCAATTGCTTGCTAGTCTCATCACTATTCTGCTATACTGCTATGCTCTGCCTACATCGGTGTCTTCCTGCTTGCATCTTCTTTCTCTTTCTACTATTTTCTCTGTCTCTGCCTCTAAGTCCTTCTCCTTCTCCTCATTCCAACAGCTCTAACTCTTCAACCTGTCTTCTGCATTTTATGGTCTTTGTTATCCTTCTGCATGTCTTGCGCACCTTCTCTCTGTTCTGCACAATATCTCAATGTTCTACATGATGTATGTGTGTTCTACACAACACATCTCCTTTCTTGTGATATGCTTCAACTTTGTCTACTTCTCCACATGCCCTGGATGTTTTTCCTTCACCCCATGCTCAGACCTTTTCTAGGAATCTCACACCCACAACTACAACTTATCTCACATTTTCATCCCTACTCTACATCTCTTCCTCCTCTTTCACATGCTAAAACCACACAGATCATGCGTTACTCTACCCATCTCTAAATTCCCAAGAGAAGAATCTAAAACACCCAAGAATAATCACTTTGTCCTCAGTGGCAGTCATGCCAATCATGCCTTCTCTGGCAGTGCGACCCTTCAACTCTTCTGGAGTCTTTTAGTTGTTTCGGGCAGTTATCGAGAGAACCTCAACACACTCATCCCTTTGTCTCATTTTTCCCTTCTTGATAAAACCATACAACATGCACTATATTTTCCAGCTAAGCCCCTTCATTTTGTGTGACCACGAGCTATGATCAGACGCCTCTCAAAAAGGTGCTTTGTGACATCGCTCTTCGTGTATTCTCCTGTGAGTCACTCTGACTCTCCCATCTTAATATTTCTAAAGTGGAGCCTGGCTTCTTTCCTATTTTTCATTGAAGTGACCACCAGCTATGACCAGGGGCTTGACGTTTCATGAATTTCAGGCTGCGAGTCATTTTGACTCTCCAGATTCTTGATCTCCTAGTTGGAGCCTAGCCTTGCTAGCTCCTTTCCTAACCTTCTCTGATGTGACCATGGTTTTGACAACAAGCCTAACTTCTAAGAACTTCGTGACTTAGCACATCATATATTTAGCTGCGAGTTGCCTTGATTCTCCCAACTCGTGAAATCTGAAGTGGAGCCTAGTGACGTGCTAGCTCCTCCCTTATTTTATGCTAATGTGACCTTGGTTGTGACCAGCGTCCAAGCGAAAGGGTCCTTCTCATTTCATGAATTCGTGAACCTCATCGTGCCCAATCAATAGTCCATGATCATCAATGATCCAACAATCTAGATAACACCTTCACGAATCGATATTTCGTGAGTTTCACATTTCGAGTTTTGTCTGATCGATGACTCATGACATTCCTTGATGAACAATTTTGATCACCTTCTTCACACTTCGATATTTTGCGTTTGGTGACTTAGTTCTTCGTGATGTCGAAGGTTCGCTCACCTCCCTTCTTCTGATTTCAAAACTCACACTTGCATCAGATCAATGGACCACACTCCTTCCTTTATCAACGACTGGGATCACCTTCTACATTTCTAGGTTTCGCGTTTCATGACTTCACTCTTCGTGATGTCGACGGATGGCTCACCTCCCTTCTTCTGATTCCTAAATTAGCGAGGTGATAATCTCTTGCCACGTGTCTTCTCTTGATGGATGGCCATGATAGATTTTCATTGTTTGGGTCTTCACCTTTCACAAACTCATAAGTTAACATCTCCTTTCTTAAATCGTCCGAGCTCCAAACCCCGATTATTCTTTTGTCAGATCGACAATCCATATCTCTCTAAGATCAATGACCCACATTTCTCCTCCTCCTAAGCTTTGGAGTGTTGATTACTTCTGCGCTTATCCTCCTTACAGATACACTAGATATAATGGCCCATAATGCTCCTCTATCCACGATCGACATCCCACGTCACTCCTCCTCCTGAGTTTTATTCCTTCTGAAAACTCTCGAATTCTAAGGAATCCTGCGCACTCTATGCTTGTGTTCCTGAGATCTGTGCCCTGTTCTTGTCCTCCTAAGATTGTAGATAACAATTCTTGATTCTTTGATTGCTTCTTTTAGATATTTTTTGTTTTTTCTTTCCATTAATGATAAGCGCATCATTGTTTTTCCTGTAAACATGCCAACAATCTCCCCCTTTGGCATTGATGGAAACCCTAAAAGGATGCACTATTCTTATTAGATATCGATCTCCAACTGTAGCATCCGAACATGCTATTAATCTCCCCCTTTGATATCAATGTAAAATAAAAACACTCTCCCCCTGAGTTGTTGCAGTAATTTTCAAAGGTATCAAATATTAAACCAACACATACTCCCCCTGACAGGATGGACTATTTTATCTTGAGAACAGGGTCACGTCCAACTTTTGGCGTAGATACTCAAACAAAGATTTTGCAAGCGGTTTAGTGAAGATATCAATGATCTATTCTATGGAAGATATATAATTCATCTGAACAACTCTGTTTGTAACCTTCTCTTTGAGAAAATGATATTTTTTTGGTATATGCTTGGTCTCTGAATGGAGAATAGGATTCTTGGAAACACTAATGGTGCTTGTGTTATCACAGTGAATTGGAATGAGATCTTTGTATGATACCTTCAAATCTGCAAGAGTTTGGATCATCCAGAGGACTTGTGTGTTGCAAGTAGAAGCAACAATTTATTTTACTTCTGTAGTTGATAAGGATATAGAACCTTGATTCTTACTCAACCATGCTACCATAGAATCACCCAAGAATAATGCACTTCCACTGGTGCTCTTTCTTTCATCCAGATAGTCTTCCCAATCACCATCTGAATATGAAGATAACTAAAAGTTTTGAGTTCTTGGATACCAGAGACCATAAGTCATTGTTCCCTTCAAATATCTGAATATCCTTTTGAAAACTACTAAATGGATTTTCTTGGGAGCTGATTGATATCTGCCTACCATTCCAACATCTTTCATTATATCAGAATGAGATTTTGTAATGTACAAAAGACTACCTATCATTGATCGATATGTTCTTTGATCAACATCATCTGATATATCATCTTCATTGAGCTTGCAACCAACCACCATAGGTGTACCAATACGAGAGGATTATTCCATATGAAACTTCTTCAACATTTCTTTCAAATACTTTTCTTGAGAGATAAATAGCCCTGCAAAACTCTGATTGATTTAAAGACCAAGAAAGTATGACATTTCTCCTATCATGGACATCTCAAACTCAGTTTGCATAGAATTAGCAAACCACTAAACATAAGAGTCATTAGTACATCCAAAAATAATGCCATCTACATAAACCAACACAACTAGTAAGTCATCACCTTTAGACTTAATGTATAGATTACTATTAACAGTACCTTTCTTTAACCCTTTGTCCTATAAGAATTTGTCTAGTCTATAATACCAAGCTCGTGTTGCATGTTTTAGTCCATATAATGCCTTTTTGAACTTACAGACATAGTCAAGATTATATGTCAGTGAAAAACCTTTAGGTTGCTTCATATATACATCTTCTTCTATATATCCATTAAGAAATGATGACTTAACATCCATCTGATATACTTTAAAGTTCTTATGACCTGCATATGCAAGAAACATTCTGATGAATTCCAATCTTGCCATTGGTGCAAAGGTTTCATCAAAATCTTGTCCTTCAATATGTGCATAGCCCTTACAGACCAATCTTTCTTTGTTCTTGACAATTTGTCCTTGTTCATTCATTTTGTTCTTAAGCACCCATTTGGAGCCAATTACATTCTTATCTGCAGGTCTAGGAACAAGCTCCCAAGTGTTTTTTTTCTCAATCTGATCCAATTCCTCATTCATTGATTTTAACCAATTTACATCTTTACTGGCTTCATTAAAGTTCTTAGGTTCCACCATGGATATGAAGGCTATATGTGATTGCTCGGTGTCTTTGATTATCCTTCTCCTCGTTTGTACACCTTTGTATTTTTCACCAATTATCCGACTTGTAGGATGATTCTTTTGAGTAATTCTGGAGGAAGGATTTGATGTTTTCTTATGATTTGAATCTTCCTAAGTATTTGTATCTTCATCTGGATCATAGTATTCTTTTTCTGATTCTTGGACCTGTTCATATTCATCTTCAATTGTGTCCTCTGTATTAGACTCATCAATATTTCTCACCTCTCTTACTGGGACTCCTTCATCAACCTTTAAATGAATGAAATCAACTAATTTATGTAGTCTTTTATTAAAGCATCTATATCCTTTATTATTGGTAGCATATCCTTAGACAATTCCTTCATCAACCCTACAATCATACATGCCAATGTTTTCATTATTATTCTTTATGTAACACTTACTCCCAAAGACTTTGAAGTGTTTGATTGAAGCAGGTCTTCCATACCACAATTCATAAGGTGTCTTTTCACTGTGTGGTCTGAAGTGGGATTTGTTAAGAATATGGATTGTTGTGTGTATTGCTTCTACCCAGTAGGTTTGACCAATGTTCTTCTCATTCATCATTGACCTGGCCATCTGTTGAATTGTTATGTTTTGCCTCTCAACTACTCCATTTTACTGTGGAATTCCTGGGATTGTGTATTCTCTCTTGATGCCATGTCTATCAAATAATTCCTTAAAATCACTTGACATAAATTCTCCTCCTTGGTCTTATCTTACTGCCTTTAACCTGTTTCCTGTTTGATTCTCAATTAAAGCCTTAAATATTTTAAATTTCTCAAATGCTTCATCTTTTTCTTTGAGAAAAGAAACCCAAGTGAGTCTGGAGTAATCATCAAGGATCATCATGAAGTAGTTTTCCTTCCATGTGTCTTCCTATCTTGATGGCACACATAAATCCATATGAACTAATTGGAGTGGTTTCTCTATTGAAGTAGAGCTCTTGGTTTTAAATTGTGTCCTGGTTAGCTTTCCTACCTGGCAGGGTTTACACACAGAATCTTGTGGCTTTGATATTCTTGGAAGATCTTTTACTGCCTAAAGATTTTTGATCTTGATTAAGTGGTCAAAGTTTAGATGTCCAAGTCTCCTATGCCATAACCATATTTCATAATGTTTGCTTAGATGACACTCTTCTTTATCTTCTTTCAGCATATATACATTATTATTTGTCCTTATGCCTTTAGCCACCACTTGTCCTGAGTTTACAAACTTTATCTTACAATATTTGGAAGTGAGCATCACTTCACATCCTATGTCACACATTTGACTTACACTGAGAAAATTGTGTTTTAGTCCATCTACAAGCAGAACATCCTTGGCTTTTCCTTTACCATTACTCAAACTCACCATCCCTTTACCCTTGATTTTACCTGGTTCATCATTTCCAAAGGTCACATTTCATGTTTTGCTTTTACTTATAGACATAAACATACCCTTGTCTCCAATCATGTGCTTGGAACATTGACTGTCTATATACCAAGGGTCTTTTTGTTTTTGAGATGAAAGTACTAGACCACATTTTTTACTATATTTCTTTTTCCATGTGTTGGCATTTCTAGCTAAGAGTTTTATCCTTAGATCTTCTTTGTAATTCTTCAGATGGCAATTTGCATCTTTGTGGTTGAAGTTATGACAGTTATAGCATTCAAGCTCATTGTTAAATAGGTCAAAGTGATTGGTGCAACTTTGTCTACTCATTGTATGTTTGGTTCTATGTTGCAAATATTGTTTATTTCTTGACCTCCTCAGTTGCATTTCTCTAAACTTAATTTGACAATTTGCAATCTTATGACCAAAATTAGAGCAGCAAAAACAGTAACCATGGAATAAGTTTTGATACTTGAGGGATGGCCTTCTGCTTGGAATTTGTTTCTCCATCTTTTGTTATCTTTGTTTTTTTCTATTTTGGTACTTTTTCCTTCACTTCTCCTTGGCGGTTGATTATCTTCTTTTGTTTCTGCAGATTTGTGGTTGTTAATGATTGTAGATTTGATGAACTTGATGGACTCTTTGTTGCTTGGTTGATCACTACTTGATCGTTCTTCATAACCGAAACCAGTTTTAAACTTTGGATTCCTTTATTGATTCAGAATGGTGGCTAATCCTTCTAAGGCTTTAATACTTGATAGATTTTGGTGATACAATGCCTTAAACTTCTCCATCTCTTTTCTGGTTTTTACAATCTCTTCTTCCAAGGCTTCACATCTTGCCTTCTTCTTTGATAACTATTGTTTCATAATGTCCTCTATTTTATTTTCCTCTTCTAACTCCACTTTTAGCAAGGCAAAGTCTTCATCAGGTTTTTGACCGTCTTTCTCGAACTATATCAACAATTGTTTTTGCTTTTTATTCTTAAATATGAGTCTAGCAATTTCTTCTAGGGAACTGATAAGTTCTTCTTCAAATTCAACCATAGATTCTTCATCATTAACATCGCTTATTGTGATTTTATTATCATAATCCTCTTTGGCCATAAGAATAAATTCATTAACTTTATCTTCACAAGAAGAATCACTATCTGTGTCTCCTGAAGAGTCATCATTGTTTACACATAAACTTTTCTTCTTACCAAATCTCTTGGATTTGTACTTCTCTTCACCTTCAACATTCTGGTCCTTCTTATTGTGTTAACACTTAGATGTAAAGTGACCTATCTTTCCACAGTTCAAACATTTGGAGGGAATCTTGCATTAGTACATGACTGATCCTTTCTTTAGTCTTCTCACAATTTTTTCTTCAATTTCATCAGGCTCACAATCCTCATTCTTATCTTATTTAAATGATGCTTCTCTAGAAGTGGTTTAATCTTTATCTATCCTCATTTCATAAGCATTTAGAGTTCCTAGGATTTGGTCAATAGGAAAAACTTTTATATCATTAAGTTCTTTTATAGAAGAGACCTTTGGGTTAAACCTATCTGGTAGAGATCTCAAAATTTTCTGAACTAAAGAGGCTTCCTCAATTTTTTCACCAAGTCCTTTCATTGCATTTACTAGTTCTCCAACTCTCAGAAAGTACTTCCCAACAGTTTCATCCTCTTTCATCTTTAGCTATTCAAATTGTAATCTGTAGATTTGAAGGTTGGCATCCTTTACCTTCTCATTACCTTCATAACTACTAATGAGTTTGTACCACATTTGTTTGGCAGATTCTAAGTGCAGAACTTTTACAAATTCTACTTCTACAAGCCCACTCAGAATATAATTCATAGCCTTAGCATTGAAGCTAAATTCTATCTTTTCATCCTTAGAAGATAGTACAACTAGATTTACATAATCAGTCTCTACCACATCCCAGATATATGCACCTAAATCCATTATGTAGCTTCTCATTCTAACTTTCCATAAGGCAAAGTTTGTTCCATTGAACATGGGGGCCTTACTGGTTGAAGTTCCTTGATGGCTAGTCATGTTTAAGCTCTAGGATCTACCCTTAGATAAAAGGAACCTGCTCTGATACCAATTATTGGTCAACTGAGAGGGGGGGTGAATTAGTTGTTACTATGCTTAAACAATTATTCCCATTTTATACTCATTACAGAACACTCAATGATGATCACAATAATGTAGGGAAGTAAGAAATACAATATTCAACAACAATCACACACATGAAATATACAGAGACAAATATTCATGAGGAAACCCATAAAGGGAGAAAACCTCTTCTTCTTGATATGATAAGTAGCCTTTATTTCCTGTACATTATCATTCTTCTGAGCACCAACTCTTTGTGAGGCTACCACCTTTGTTTTGCAAGCTACAACATGCTGAGAGAACCAACTCTTTGGTTTCTCTAGCACCCACTAGAAGGAAGCACCAACTCCCTTGTTTTTCTAGCACCCATTAGAAGGAAGAACCAACTCCCTAGTTTTTCTGGCTACAACCAGATGGGAGCTCCAACTCCATTTTTTCAAGAACCCACTCAAACTTCTAAGGAAAACAATCCTCCATTGCACCTCACTACCACCCTAAAATATAAATCTTTTCTTCTTGAAATTTATTACAGTGATACATTATTTATCAATGGCTTACGAGTCTCACCATTGTTCTACTACATTGATCTTCTCTTCCTACATCAATGTCTTCCTTCTTGCATCTTCTTTCTCTTTCTTCTCCTTTTCTATGTCTCTGCCTCTAAGTCCTTCTCCTTCTCCTCATTCTAGCAGCTCTAACTCTTCAACCTATCTTCTGCATTTTATGCTCTCTGTTCTCCTTTTTCATGTCTTGCGCACCTTCTGTGTGTTATGTGCGACATCTATGTGTTCTACACAATGTTTGTGTGTTCTACACAACACATCTCCTCTACTATGCTATGCTTCAACTCTGTCTTATTCTCCACATGCCCTACATGTTTTTCCTTCACCACATGACCAAACCATTTCTAGGAATCTCACACCCACAACTACAACTTATCTCATGTTTTCATCCCTTCTTTACATCTCTTCCTTCCCTTTAACATGCCAAAACAACATAGCTCATACGTTACTCTACCCATATATAAACACCCAAGAGAAGAGTCTAGAACACCCAAGCATAATCACTTTGTCCTCAGTGGAAGTCATGTCAGTCATGCCTTCTCTAGCAGTGCGACCCTTCAATTCTTCTAGAGTCTTTCAATCGTTTCTGGCAGTTACTGAGAGAACCTCGATGCACTCATCTCTTTGGAAACTTTTTCCCTTCTTGAGAAAACTATACAACAGGTGCTAGCTTTTCTGGCTAAGCCCCTTCATTTTGTGTGACCATGAGCTATGATCAGACGCCTCTCAAAAAGGAACTTCATGACATCACTCTTCGTGTATTCTCCTGTGAGTCACTCTGACTCTCCTGTCTTCATATTTTCAAAGTGGAGCCTGGATCCTTTACTATTTTTCACTGAAGTGACCAGGGGACCGATGTCTGTGTGTTATGCGACTTCGTGTTTCGTGAAATTCAATCTACAAGTCATTATGACTCTCCAGAATCTCGATCTCTGAGTTGGAGCCTATCCTTGCTAGCTCCTTTCCTAACCTTCACTGATGTGACTTTTGGCACAGGGGAAGACCCAGATTTCAACACTACAATAGCGCACCAAAAAAACCCTAACTATTGGCCCTTGCGGCAACACCTGCGAAGGATATGAAGTCTCACCTGAGGTAGAGGCAGGGGTGGTTGCAGGACTCAGATGTATGCAACCTTAGCTGGGACACATATCTATGATTGAAATACCTTAACAAAGTACTTAGTTATTACAATTCATTAGTATTCAACTTTAATTCACAGCGTAGCTAAACCCTAACAACATATCAGCACAATATTCAACTAGATCTAGTATGTTCAATCACTAAGCACATCCACATAAGTCAGATCTAGCATTCATACATATTATTAAGCACGTAGCATCAAGAGATATATCTATCATTCATCTCTATCAAATCATCTAAACAATTAAACACATAAACACATCAATACATTGCACAAATAAACCATAACACAGGATATATGTGGTTCACCCCCACCCTGGGGCTACATCCACCAACTCTTCTTCTCTTTATTATCTTTTGTCAAGCATATTACATGCACAAAGAATCAAAATAGTACTCTACATAGGACAGGAGATCTGTGTGCACTTCACCAGATCCTCCTTCCCCAAGTAGATCTAGGCACAAAGCCTTACACAGTCTGTGCACAAAGCACTACAAATGACTTGCACTTAGCTCTGCAAGTCTTAATCATGTCTTCTTGCACATAGCCAGTACTAGCACTCAGCCATCGGTCCCTACTTACATCGCCTAGTCTTTTATTTATATATTACAAAATAGTCCTAAGCATGGGTAAACCCATGGGTCGACATTCCCATACCCGTTACATATCCCAAAAACCCAAAAAGGCCCTAAAAAGGGGTCGAGATCCCATGACCTCCACTTCATCTTGCGTTCCTCCTTCGATAGCCTATCAAAGTCCAAAAATAGGTCAAACATGAACAAGGATCCTCAAAACTTTGTCAAGGGCCAACAGGCCCCCAACACTCACCTGTGACTTGTCCCGAGTCACTCTGACTGGGTAGATCTACTTCAGAAGCCTCTAGCTTGGCTTGAGATACTTTGACTTGTTTTTGTGCCATGGCCTCCTGCTCAGCGAAATCTTGGATAACATCTTCATTGATAGGTCCCTCTAGGCACTATCCAGTTGCAGTGATGACTTGCTCCAAATCTTCTCCTCGACCTTCGATCTCTGAGAACAGTTGGCAAGCCTCATCTTGTATAGGTTGGTTCCTCTAATTCACATCCATGAATTTTCTTTGAATGGTGTGGACCTGCTGTTGTGCAGTGCACTGCTCTTGGGATCATTTCATCCTTTCAACAACTGATAAGGGCTTCAACTGTGCCTATAATGTTTTTTCTTGTTGCTTCGCCTCCTGGAGCTGTGACTCCAGTGCCTTCAATTCTGGATTCTCAGTGAATTTCCCATAATTTTGGGCACTCTTATCACTTAGTTTCTTACATTCCATGGAAAGGTCCTTTATTCTCTCAACTGTGCTTCGAGCAGTCCCATCTCTTTGATCTCTCACATCTTGCGGGGTGTCAGGCACTGCACATAGCTCTAAGTATGTTATTATTTGTTGTATCTACTGGATAGATTATGTGATATTCTCTACTCGATGCTTCATGCGGTCTTCTTCCTTTGTCTCTAATCCTATCACAGAGCAGAGTGCTTTGTTTACTGCTTCTTTCACTTCGATTTGATCTACGAGAAACTGTTCATTTTATCATTGAATCTATGCTTTCTCCTCTTCAAACTTTATCTCGAGGGCAACCTTCTCCTACTCTAAAATTTGGTGTTGTTCTATGAGTACGTCTTGCACTTGTTTCAAGGCCTGGGTGGCTTGTTCTGTTTCTTCTTATGTGCAACGAAGGTGAGCTTTGATCACATCAGCTAGTCGGTGGAGTTGGGTTGGCTCATCTCCCAACTCTGGTTCTCTCGATGGAAGGGATGGAGTGGACACTGCACGACTGGACTGAAGGGCATGTTATACCCCTATAAGTTCAACCTTGATTCTCTTGTACATATCCTCTTGCTTGGCTTCTTTTTTCTGCAAGATTTCCTGCGAGGTGTTGTTTACAACTACGATGATGAAGTCAAATTCATCAACAGTGAGCATAGTCTGCATCTTGGTCAAGGTGGCTCTAGGCTTCTTTCGGGAAGAGGGTTTCAGGGGAGAGACCTTTCTCTTCCTTGATTCACCTTGATTTTTCTCATCTTATTTGCCATTTATCTCTTCTACTTCATCATCACCCCCTTTGCTAGGTGATACTGAAGCAGTCTTTTCTGAGGCGCTCCTTAAGTCTTGGACTTCTTTGGTCTTCTTTCTTCTATTGGTTCTAGGTGTGTCATGTTCTTTGTGAGCGGCCTCCGAGCTGTCAAGTTCTTGATCATACATCTCTGCAGGGTCAGCGGGGATAAGGAAGTCTGCTGACCAATCCTTAGTTATTTCCTCGAGGTCCTCTTCTGTGAGCTTGTAGTATGACTAAAGCTCCTCCTTATGTTCATGTGTTCACGCAGTAATATAGATGAAGTGTCAATATGCGTGGAACTTTATGAGGGTTCAGAACTGTTGTAGGGTGTTCAATGTTATGTGAGGTTTAGCTTCAATATCCCTCTTCAGCTGGAGATAGAACATATGAAAAAATACGTTCGACAACCACTATTTTCCAATTTCGCTTGAGTACCAAAGCGTGGAAAAATTCATAGCAAGCAGCGCAAATGGCTCAATATCTAGGAATTTCTCACCTTCCAACATCTCCCAAGAAACAAATGTGATGAGGATTAGGAGCCATCTAAAGTGGAACTCGTAGCCCTGATCCTATGCTTCGCGATAGTCTAATTCCAATTGATTAACTAGGTACATTGCCAAGTTTTGTATGCCTTCCACCCATTTCCTTGCGAGGTCAACGACAAAGCCCATGACCTGCATGGGTCTATTCTTCCTTACTATCTTCCCTGCGATTAATTGGCATGCTAGGTGCACTATGTCGTTCTTGATGGAAGAAACCTTGTAGCCTCGTGTTCCCTTCTCAACATCATCGTATGTATCCTTGATCTTCTGTGCTAACACAAGATCTATGGCTTTTCCTGGATAGAAGTCCTACGGGTCAGGTCCTTGCATACTCAATTTGGTGATCCTATGGATGAGTGTCGGATCGACTGTGATACGATGGTATAGCCATAAGTATCTGCCATGGTAACATGAAAGTAGGAGAATAACATAGGCGTTTACTTCCTGGTGTCGTCCAACATGTGGGATTTTAATTACATTCGATAGGGTGGACTGCGTGATGTTCATCATCCACAACTAGTGGATTATTTTTTATTTATTCCCCTTCATCCTCATCAAGTATTTATACGAGGAAAGCATATTATGGTTCTTGCGTTCTCCTATGTTGAAGTCGTTGAACTTCAACGTCGTAATCTTGTGTTTCTACGCTCAAACTGCGTGTATCCCCTTCGGTAGGTATGCAGTACCCATGGTGTATTCAAAATATCTTGACACAATATCACAACTCACTACGCCATCTAGGGGCGAGATGTAGTCAGGTAAGATGATTGGAATTAGCTTCACATTTTCTAGGTCGTCTTTGTGCTTGTTTCTCTTTTATGTGATGACTCGGGATGGTCTGGATCTGTGAGTGGTTGACGAAGAGGCTTGTACTCCGCTCGTCGAGGACACTTGAATACTTGTAGACATTACTTTCTCAACCGTGAGATCAATGAGAACTTCTTGGACAATTTTCTCCGCGACACTGAGCTTGTCCAGCATACATGCTTAGATTGGATAAATGAATGAGTGTGCAAAGTAATATAACTGGTGTCGATCTTACTAATCACAGCGTGGTAGCAATGAGTTCTCTCTGATAAAATTCGCAAAAATTTTCTCGGTGCAATAGTTGATGGAATAAGTAGACAACAACGTAACGAATCTTTCCAACGGACACTTTGGCAGAGGCCAATATGCGATGGCATGTGTAAAACAACTATTAGCAGTTATGCATGGAGGGTATATATGGCTAGACAAACCCATCCACATAAAAGTTGAACTTATCACAGAGATAACAGGCTTACCCATTGGGGGTATGGATCCCACACTGATCGTAGATGATAAGTCCAAGGAAAAAGCATTGGTCGAAGATATGAAAAATAAATATGGCACCGACAGGGGAACAAGAGGCATTATAATTAAACAGATCAACAATGTCGTGACACAATTGGGCACAAATATCTTACCCTACAAACTTCTACAAAAAATCCGCAAAGACAAAGTATTGGCATGAGTCATTGTTGTGGAAGCTCAGTGCATAGAAGGCACCTTCATGAGTTCAGCACCATACCTATCAAACTTGTTCCAAATAGACTGCAAAGACGCGAAGGACGTAGGTGCAGAATTTCATTACGCATGAGTGATCACTCTTATAGCTTTCATGGGATGGTGAGAACCATAATACATCATCTTTTCTACCACACAACAGACAAGGGGAGCAAGATATCGCATCCTGAGAGTTGGGCCACTAGCCAAGTATAAGAAGGAGAATGGAATTGTATTCGAAGCATACCTACGGAAGATACAAGAAGCCATCGACCGAGCATGGAGAATAACAACAGAGGCTATCGCATAATACAGGGACATCGCTAATTTCTTGGTTAGGCGACAAGCCATGTGGATACAACCGAGGAAAGACCCAGATAAAAAATGGCTTCAAATGCACTACTGTGTCACCGGGGGTGATATCAACATGATCATTAGCGAATGGCCTGATGAATGGAGGATCCCAACTATACCCAGAGGAGTATCGACACAAACAACAGAAGGAGGGGCTATCCAGGTAGAGACACAGCCTCCACAAATCCCAGTACCCAAGAGATGAAGAACGGGCCAACCCAAGTCAACTCAGGCAGATGATTGTTCACAGTAGCTAGGGACCCAGAAGGGAGGAACAGAAACCTCCCAACCGACCAATGGATAGAATAAACTGGCTGAGGGAGAATAGGAAACTGCACTGAACCCCATCACACAGGAACCAGGGGGGCTAAGAGACTAGCGGCACAGGACACGGGTGCGCACAAGAAAATGAAGGCACAACGACCACCACCGAATTACACAATCACGGAGGATGATGGAGAGATGATTGCCAGGATGGCCCAAGACTGCCTTGTAGAATATTTTGATCATGTTGC
>ML787201.1:206954-231380 GCA_009831015.1 Picea engelmannii
ATAATTAAGCATGGGTTCTCTTACTCCACAAAGCATCTTCTCGTGAGGGCTTTCACCATAAGGGGACCACTTTGGAGTTCATCCATATTTACTTCTTATCAACCATGAAAAAACAATAATGAGTCATATTTACATCAAATACTATTGGGTACATTACCCAAAACTTTGTGCTACGGGTCTTTCTTCAAGGGTTGACATCAATGACAACCAACCTTAATCAACAACACCACTAAAGGATTTTGATCATATCCAATTGGTCTTGACATGGATTCCATCAAAGGAATTACACAAACTACAGGTGAGCATCGACCACGAAATGTAGGCTCGAGCACATAAAAACTTAGTCGAGATACAACAAGCAACAAAGAAGCAGGAAGTGTTGGAAACAATTTGCGCACAAGCTCAATTGGAAACCAAGGAGGAGAAAGAATGTAAAAACGAGCTGGAACGTAGAGTGGAAGAATTGTTCTGGAAAATTCCAACTACTATGCAAGGAAATGAACTCCCAGCCGCAGAGAAGATCAACCAGATTGCACAAGCAATTGATCAGTATCAAAAGGAGATTGAGACTCTCCACGGACAGATTAGACCAAAAAATCCACCACCAGTGAAGGAGCAAAGGAAGAAGGAAGCAGTAATGTAGTTGCAGTAGTTGGAAAAACAAGTTAGCATGGAAGCCAACTTGTTGGATAAAGAAATGCAACTTTGGACAAGGTTGGAAGAGGATCCACAAGTCCAACACTAGGATAAAGAGGAGGAGAGGATCAATGCAATGATCCAAGAACTCAAACAGTGACAGAAGACCATACCAATCCTTGAACGAGACAAGGGAATGCAAGAGATGAAGAATATATAGGCAGAACTTATCACTTCGCAAACACAGAAAAAGGAGCGTCAGGATCAAATAGAATCGTTGTAGGAACAGGTAGCAGAAGTACTTGCGTAGATGGAAGAAGCCAGAAACCAGACAGCACAGACTCAGCTAGAATGTGCAGGAATTATGGGCAAGGAAGTGGCATCTCAGAGAGTTGACACCATCAAGAAGAGAACCGCGCGGGCACTAACAAAAGAAGCAAAGTTGCAAGAACAGTTCCAGACGATCACCAAGGAGATCGAGGAAGCACAAAGAAACTAGGTGACTCTAGATGAGTCACATGTCAGTGTTGGGGGCATGTTGGCACTAGGCCAAATAGGAAAGAAGAATGATCGTGGGAAAGAAAGTGTGCAAAAATCTGAAGTAACAACTGGCAGAAGAGAAACACGCGCGTATGCAAGAAAACGTGCACAAAGGAAATCGACTATTGGAGGAGGAGCAACACGCGTATGGGAGAAAGACCTAATGGAAGAAGGGTTAGGGTTCTTGTAATATTCTGAAAGAGTCTGAAGAGCCTGAAATGTATAAATATAGATACGAAAGTATCATATAGAAGAGTTTGTTAGTAGTTGTGAGTGATATTCTGTAATGTTTTGAAGCGGTACGAATTGACTTGTAAGATGTTGAGAAAAGGAGACCCAAGGAGGGGTGGATATGAGGATTATACCATAGGCTGTGGAGGCTGGTGTGATCCAATTATCCTCACATAGATATTACCCACTTTTGTGGAGAATTTTAAGAACGAGGTGCCATAAATGCAGAACTATTATAATACAAGAGACAAGAGATAAATCTTTGTGGATGTATCCCAGGAGGGGGTGAACAATGGTAACTCTCATTTAATGTGTTAAATGTATGCATGATTCTTCTTTCTTTCATAAATTGATGGTTAAACTTGATTGATGAATTAATACTTGGTTATGAATCTACTTATAGTTAAATGTAATTAACCTATGGGATATTTGTACGCGAATCCAAGGAATAAGTATTCTCCCTTACGGCTCACGGAATCTGACTTTATCTGAGGAACCCCTATCCCATGCTCTTTCCTAGGCTGTAAACACCTAAGTCTTACATCCACCCATTTAAAGCTATCTCGGGTGAGACTGTGCAGCGCTTTCTGGTGCTGTGTTGCATTCTGGTTTAGCAGGAGGGCCGATAGTTTTAGAGGCTTTGTTGGAACCCCAAGTGACATGAACCCTGGGTCAATAAATCAGACAACCCCTGAAGGGAAGAAGTAACCAACAAATGGTTTCATTTTCATGTTAAGAGGAACAAGAAAGGTCTGAGTAAATGAGATGGAATGAATAAACAATTGAAGGAAGAGAAATGAATTGTTAAAATGGGATGTTGAGACCTTGGAACCCCACGAGAGAAGAAATTGAGGGCTAGTTGAGAACCACAGACCTAGAGTTTGCACAAAAAGACAATAGAAACCCCAAGATCACATCGCATAAATACCTAGATAAATACATATTTACGAATCTACATGAAGTTTTTTTTCTATGATTTTCAACATCTACTACAGGAGTAGATCTTAAGGTTAAAGGATACCCACACGACGAACTGAATTCGACAGCTAGATTGGACTCCAGTACATATCCAACAGCTACAACAGGCGAACAACAAATTCACCCATGCAGTCGACTTTTGGCTTGATAGTATTGTGACAGGCTTTATCACAGAATTCATGGTAGACTCAGCAAAGTCATACAATGCAGTTGAGCAAGAGTTCCTACAAGGACCTAGAGGAAGGTACATCCAATCACTATATACTTCTATCAAGATACTACTATATAACAAAGGTGTTATGACAATGGAATTAGGCAGTTAGACTTCCCTGCACACATGGGGGAAGGGAGGAAGCACTGACAGAGAAAGGAGGAATGGAAGGAGGGCAGGATATAGAGAAGAAGAAGGAGGAACCCTTGGACCCAATCTTGATGGATGAAGACCAACTCAAGTAGATCTTGGCATCATTAGGAACGATGCATAGTGGAGCACCCTACCAATATAAGGTGAATACCAAGAAGAGATTCATAGCCGAGAGGGAGGGCTTGGCCAACGATGAGGAAGAGGTAGAGGTTATCTAGGTTCTGGAGTAGATTGAGGAAATCTTGCGCCCCACATATGAGAGGAAAACAAGAGGCCCAAGAACAGGAGGAGAAGAAAACCATTCCTTCAATATTAATGTCAATGTGGAACCCATAAACCCATGTGCGACCAATACACTAAAAAGATCACCACCATTTATACAACCAAAGTTCGAAGGAAGTATGATAGAAAGAAGTACATCGACACAAAGGGAAACAAATGGAGGAGCCAGTTCAAGCAACCTTAGTCAACTATCTACATCGCATCGAGGAGGGAGTAGCTCAGTATTTGGAATGGCAGGACACGACCCTACTATCAAATTACCAGAGTTTCAAGGAGAAGAAACAGAAGACCCTGAGAAGCATCTGTTCATTTGCGCAAAGATATGGGAAGAAAAGTAGATCACTAATGAAGACACTATACTTTCCCAGCTAGCAATCACGCTAAGGAACCATGCACTAGACTGGTACATGAGTCTAGACACAAACAATGTTCCTGGAATGACAAGGACACTGGACGACATTAAGAAACTATTGATCAATGAGTTCCAAAATCTGAGCTCAGAGGATCAATACATGAATGAGATGATCGAAATATGATAGAAGCCAGGAGAATCGGTATGGGAGATTGATCAAAGATTCAAGTGATTGAAAGGAAAGTTAAAATACCTTATGACCGACATGCATCATAGGCACCTATTTTTCAACTCACTAATCCCACACTTAAAATATCTGTTATGACAACAGAAGTTTCAGACACAGGCAGAGGCTCTGCAGGAAACCCTGCAATTGGAAGAGAATCAATACCAGCAGATGGACCCGTCTATCGAAGAACTAAAGGAGGATCTAAAGAACTTATCATTTCAGCTAAACCAGAATAAAAATAAGGACAAACGAGAATCATTTTTGTGCACTACCTGCAATATGGAAGGACACCATAAGAATTAATGCCCAACATTCACACAATATATGGCAACAGGAATGCCAAACCCACTACCACAGGGAGGATTATGGTGTGAAATATGTAAGAAACTGGGTCATGACCCTTACCACTACATGATGATGCAGAAATACCAAATAGTCCCCAAGACCTCATATTGCACCGTTTGCAAGTCAGTAGGCCATGAAGACAAAGATTGCAGAACTATGGAGATGATGCGGGAAATAACATCACACGCATACAGGGTACAGGTAGAAATGATGACTAGGCAGGGAGCACCATAGTTCAATCAAGCCCCAACACCATACAACACGGTGCAGTAGTAGTATAATACTGTGCTGTAACCTTACAATAACGTGAAACTGCAGTACAACCTAGCACAACCCAGTACAATTCTGTGCAGTATAACCAAGGACCATAGTACAACCCACC
Organism: Picea engelmannii; assembly: GCA_009831015.1. NCBI lineage: Eukaryota > Viridiplantae > Streptophyta > Pinopsida > Pinales > Pinaceae > Picea > Picea engelmannii. Next base: position 211,294 of record ML787201.1, read on the forward strand.
GCGAGGTGACCGCGCAGCTTATAGAGGAGCAGGACAAGCCAGAGGAGGTTTTTGACATGGCAGAGGACCTATCACATGTCACAATTACCAGCAACCAGGAGATTATGCATGGGAGTGTCCACTGCCACAAATGAATTGTATGTATTGTCGTGCATTGGACCACGATATGGATGACTGTCTGACATTACTTGGAAAAATACAACAAAAGAGGAACCAAAATAACCAGAATGTTCAGTGAATTTTAGCCCAAGGAAGGGATGACGGTCAGAACATCAATATAGTCACTTGACGAGGAACGAAAATAGGGAACGACACAGTTCGACAGAAACCATTGTAGAACCAATGGATAAATAAGAACACTAACCCCAAGAAGAAGTTCGACGCACATAAGGAGAAGGATATTTTTACAGAAGCCCAACAAGAATTCCAGAAGGAGAACATTGTGTTGACCACACAACAGAGCATAGAAGCTCCGGAATATGAAATGCTTCCATCAATGGACCATACCAATCGAATACAACCTGAGGAATAAGTAAGTATGATCAAATAATTTTTTCACTCATGCATCAAAATGTTGAATGATCCTTCATCTATCAAGATATTACAAAACATCCTAGAAAAATGTAGCGGTGAGACGAAAGAGAAGAAATAAATTGAAAATTGTCAACCACCTGCACAAAAGAAGAAGAACAAATAGAGAATTTAGATTAAATGCCAACATTAGGGATTTCAATATGGGAGATATTATACTAGATCTAGGATCCGAAGTAAATGTACTACCAAAAGATACATGGAAATGCATGGGAGAACCTACACTAGGATATTCAACCATTCAATTAAAACTAGCGAATCAACATAGAGTCCTACCAATAGGTAGACTGAAAGGAGTGAGGGTATACCTGGATGGGGTGCACACTAAGGCAGACTTTGAATTCATCGAAATAGTAGACAGCACAACACCCTACCTAACATTACTTGGTATGGATTGGGCGTTTGACAACCAGGCCATAATTAACTTAAAAACCAAAAACATGACATTTGAGTCAAGGGACTACAAGGTCGTAGCCCCACTCAACCCATTAGAAGGCGAGAGGTTCGTGGATTACATAAACCCAACTACAGACAGAGTACTCAGTTGGCAAAGCATTACTTCTTACACAATAGACTCAGACACTGGGTTAGAAAATTGGAAGCAAAGACTACACAAAGTATCTACGAGAAGGTGTGCTAGAATAGACCACACAGTACGCTAGATTGGCACAGAAATCGGAGAACCACCTAGCTTTCATGGGCTAAATGTTTTGGAAACTTTCTTGACACAATATGAAGATGAGGTACTAGAAATCCAGAGATTTATCGCACTGGATTTATCATTTAAGGCTACACCCGCTAGATGGTGGGGTTCACACAAAGAAACTATCACATATTGGTACCAATGTAAGTGATTACTGCGCATAAGGTTCTGAGTAGAACAGACCTATAAAAAACAACATAAATATGATGGACTAGGCATACCAGCAAAACACTTGGAGGCATGTCAAACACTATGGAAAATGACACCACTAGAGGAATCGTCTCACCACTTCATTCTTACTTTAGAGGGCATACCAGCGAATTGGTATACATATCAAGAAATGAATAAAGGAACCAAGACATGGGTAACACTCTAACGAAACTTTACAATCACTTTCCCATTCAACCATGAGAACCCCAACATAGATGCGGCCCTAAAACGGATTAGAAACTTCATATTCATTGAAGAACTGGAAGTAGAAACTATCAAAGAGGTACAACAACAAAATAAGAAAACAGTCAAGGATCTACTTTCATTCTACCTTGTACAGGAGGAAGCTCCAGATGAAGACGATCCGCGCGATATTCAGATCAAAGAAGTCGAAGGCGAGAGAGATGTGGAAGGACCACCCTTAGAGTCAGAGGTCATTTCTGTTCCAATCAAGGTAAAGAAGGTTAACATAGGGACCGTTGAGCGGCCCAATATGGTCACCATTGGAGACTACTGGGAAAAACATACACTAGAAAGCATCACATAATTGTTGCGCAAATAAAGAGACCTTTTTCCCACAACATTTACAGAGATGAAAGGCATAATAGGAGAATTAGGAGAAATGAATATACCACTAAGACCTAATGCGAGGCCCATTAATCAATGACCATATAGATTGAATCCCATATATAAACAAAAAGTTAAAGATGATATCGATAGGATGCTCAAGGCCAGCATCATCGAACTAGTTGAAGAATCAAAATGGATAAGTCTGATGGTAGTACAAGACAAGAAACAGGGAAGAGGGATCAAAATATGCATCGACTTAAGGAAGTTGAACGATGCATGCCTACACGACCCATTCCCCATGTCGTTCATGGATGAAGTACTCGAGAACGTAGGAAGCCATGAAGCCTACTCATGTATCGATGGATTATCAGGATATCATCATATTAAGATAGCATAGGAAGATAGACACAAGACCACGTTCATGAAAAAATGGGGATCTTATCAGTATATAGTCATGTCGTTCGAACTGAAGAATACACCGATGATCTTTTCTAGAGTGGTCATCACAGCATTTAAGGAGTTCATCCATCAATTCCTCGAAGTATACCTGGATGATTGGACGGTATATAGCCTGTTAAAAAATCATGTGGGAGTGTTATGAATGATGCTAGAACGATGCAGATAGTGCTAGATATCACTAAATATCAAGAAATGCATATTTGGGACACCGTTTGGGATACTATTGGGACACATAGCATGCAAACAGGGTTTTCTAGTGGATCCGGCCAAAATCGTAGTCATTGTTAACCTACCAATGCCAAAAACAATCCACCAACTTAGAGCAACGTTAGGACATAAGGGATATTACAGGAAATTCATCAAAGGCTACGCATAGATTACAACACCAATGGAAAAACTATTAAGGAAGGATACAAAGTATCAAAGGAACGATGAATGCCAACACAGTTTGGATACCCTAAAGGAGATGATGGTCATTGCACCAATATTGGTATTTCCAGATTGGGAGAAGACATTCCATGTACATGTAGATGCATCAGCGATCACACTCAGAGCTATCTTGGCGCAACCAGGAACAAGAGACTTGGACCACCCGATAGCGTTTGCAAGTAGAAAATTATCATATTATGAACAGAATTATAACACGACAGAAAGAGAAGACCTAGCTATGGTTTATGCACTACAAAAGTACAGACATTACCTATTTGGAAACCACTTTAAGATGTTTACAGATTACTCGGCCCTGAAATACCTAGTCAAGAAGCCAGTGTTGGGGGGGAGAATCCATCGATGGTTATTACTATTTCAAGAATTTGATTTTGAGGTAATAGTTAAACCAGGAAAATTGAATGCAGGGCCTGACCACCTATCGAGGGTCACAAACAAAGAAGAACCAATGAATTTAGAAGACAACTTTCCAGATGCACATCTATTCTCAGTACATATTATTGATGATCACTTCGTAGAGATCATCCAGTACTTAAGCACAGGTACTACACCACAAGAATATACCACTATGCAGAAGAAGAACCTAGTAGTCTGCGCAACTGACTATCAATTGATCACATGACATCTATACAATATGGGCACAGATAGCATCTTACGAAGATACGTACTAGCCAATGAACGACCAAGAATTTTAGGAGAATCCCATGAGGGAATAGCAGGAGAACATTATGCCAGAAAAGCTATCGCATAGAAGGTGTTATGTGCAGGACTATGGTGGCCAATGATCCACAAAGACTCGAAAGAATACTGTCAGCAATGTGATGTATGTCAAACAGTAGGAAAACCCAATAGAAGGGACGATATGCCACTACGACCACAAGTGACACTTCAGGCATTCGAAAAATGGGTGATAGACTTCGTGGGACCTATTAACCCGCTAGCCAAAAGAACACGGGCAAGATACATTATCACCATGATGGAATACCTAACAAGATGGGCGGAAGCTGTGCCAGTAAAATATTACAATGCAGAGACAGTTGCACACTTTCTGTTTGAATAGGTGATTACTATATTTGGGTGCCCAAGAATTTTGATGAGTGACCAAGGAACAAACTTCATAAATAGCACCATCCGAGCGATGCTAGAAGAGTTTGAATTTCATCACCATAAAAGCACACTATATCATCCATAGGGAAATGGCACGGTAGAATCCTTCAAGAAAATCCTAGAAAACACCTTGACAAAGATATGCAACGTCAACAGGGACGATTGGGATATCAAAGTACCAACAATACTATGGGCGTATAGAACCACATGTAAAAAGTTGACTGGCCACACACCATTCAAACTAGTCTATGGTCAAGAAGCATTAATGCCCTTAGAATGTTTAATACCCAACCTATGTATAGAAGCCATTACACAAATGACAGAACGAGGCACAATACAGGAAAGAATGAATCAGTTACTGTCAATGGAGGAAGTCCAAATCTTGGCAGGTTTCCATCAATAAGTATAGAAAGAAAGAGACAAATCTTGGCATGACTGCCACATCCAAAGGAAGATGTTCAAGGAAGGAGATCTAGTATTAATCTACAATAGTAAGGTGTTATAGCACCCAGGAAAGATGAGAATCCATTGGCTAGGACCATACGAGGTAAAAAATATCACGGATGAAGGAGATATATAGTTAAGAGATATAGCGGACAAAAACCTCAGAGGAATGGTGAATGGGAGTCAGCTGAAGCTGTATAAGGACAGTCGACCACCCACAGTGTAGTAAAAAAAAAAAAAAGGCATCATGTACAATTTTCATATAAAACACGAAGCCAACAAGGGAAAAGATAACGACCATATCGAAAAAGGAAACATGTGGGAAAGACCGGAAAAAGAAGGCTGAAAGGACAACAAAAAGCAGAGTTAAAGCAAGGCAAGGACAGAGGGGATACCACATTAAACGTGCCAATTGGAGACGACAGAGAAGGCATAATGGCAAGTACGAAATGTCGCATATGCATTGAACCTACAGTTATGGTGCATTAATCACATGAGGGAGGAAAAATTCCTCGACAAGCTTCATGGTGAGCCCATACAACACAGGAGCACAAAAATAGTTAGTCTATTCATGGATGGAGAACAGGAAAAGAGTAATAGCAGCAAGAACGAACAAAGTGAAACCACAGAGCTTACCAAATCCATTCAAACCCCACAAATGTTCGACGGACACCATTATGGCACCACCGAAGCTCGCAAAACCAGGGCATACAGCCAGATCAACTAGGGCTCAGACAAGGTTGCAAGGACCACCAGAAGAAAGCAAACAGCAGCCCCTAGAAATCATTGATATTGACGAAATCCCGTTGCTAGAGGAAATTCCAGTAGAGTCTACACCCATAATTGAGGAGGCCCTAAAACCACAAACAAAGGCCATGGAATAGGATACAACAACAGTAGCACATGAGCCTCAACACAAGGAAGAAGAAACCCACCAGGAAATACCATAAAAGAAAGTTGAAGCAACCATAGGAGCCACTAGAAGCGCATAGAACCCGGACGCAGCAGTGCAACCAAATGCCCCACAAGGACCCATCCCAGATTATTTTTCGGTTGAGCTGACGGGGGAAATGGCCATGGCTTGGGTAGAATGGATGGCGAAGGAGAAACTGGAAGCTATTGGAACCTTGAACCAACCATGATGGTAGGAGGACCGAATTCAGATACCAAGCTCACCTCAAAAGAAACCAACCGCAGAGATTGTGCTACCTCGCATACTAGAGGGAGTACAGGTGGACCCACAAATATTAGGTCACATTGGGAAGCTTAAGTTTTTCGACCATGACATAGCAGAGGACACTAAATATCCAGAGATTGCACCACAGGTTTTTATGCAGAAAATAGTTGTGAACCAACTCAAAGAATCCATCACTCAGTCACACCAGTGGGCCACTGGACTGGACAGGACAAGAATTATAGGGTTGTTGAAGATACCACACTTTGGCAGAGGCCAATATGTGACGACATGCATAAAAAAAGTATTAGTAGTTACGCATGGAGGGGATATATGGCTAGACAAACTCGCCCACATAACAGTCAAACTTGTCATGCAGATAACAGGCTTACCCACTGAGGGTATGGATCTCGCACTGATCCTAGACGATAAGTCCAAGGAAAAAGCATTGGCCGAAGAGATGAAAAAGAAATACGGCACCGATAGGGGAACAAGAGGCATTATAATTAAGCGGATCAACAATACCACGACATAATTGGGCGCAAATGTCATATCCTACAAACTACTATGAAAATTTTGCAAAGATAAAGTACCAACGGGAGTCATCGATGTGGAAACTCAATGCGCAGAAGGCACCTTCATGAGTTGGGTGCTATACCTATCAAACTTGTTCCAAATAGAATGCAAAGACATCCAGGACACAGGTACGAAATTTCATTATGCATGGTTGATCACTCGCATAGATTTCATGGGATGGAAAGAACCAGAATACATCATCTTTGCTACCACACCATATCCAGGGGGAGCAAGATATTGCGACCTGAGAGTTGTGCGACTAGACAAGAAGAAAAAGGAGAATGAAATTGTATTCAAATCATACCTACAAGAGATACAGGAAGCCATCGGTCAAGCATGGATAATAACACTAGAGGCTCTCACACGATAAGGGGACATCGCTAATTTTTGGGCTAGGGGACAAGCCATGTGGATACAACTGAGGCAAGACCCAGATAAACAATGGCTATGGATGCACTACTATGTCACCGAGGGTGATATCGACATTATCATCAGTGAATGGCCTAATGAATGGAGGATCCCATCTATACCCAGAGGAGTACTGGCACAAACATCAGACGGAGGGGCTATGCAGGCGAAGACACAGCCTCCACAAATCCTAGTACCCAAGAGATGAAGAACGGGCCAACCCAAGTCAAGTCAGGCGAACGATGACTCACAACAGCTAGGGACCCAAAAGGGAGGAACAAAAACCACCCAGTCGACCAATGGATAGAAGAAATTGACTGAGGGAGCATAGGAAACTGCACTGAATCCCATCACATAGGAACGAGGGGGCGCTAAGAGACTACCAGCACAAGACACAGGTGTACACAATAAGATGAAGGCACAATGACCACCACTAAATTACATAATCACGGAGGATGATGGAGAGATTATTGCGAGGATGATCCAAGACTGCCTCGTAGAATATGTTGATCATGTTGCACACCACCGTGATGAACTGAAGAAGGAACTGACAGAAATGGTCCAGCTCCTTAATAAATTTGGGGAAGCCTGGATCATGAGTACTAGCAAAGGCACAGAGCCATTGAACGCACATGCTACAGAAAGGGTGGAGTTAGAAGAACATGACCCAGTTCTTTCGATACCACATGCACATTCCGCGGTCTACATAAAGCCTAGCATGTTGCAAATGGATGAAATTGTGGGACAAACACCACTAAAGGATTTGGAGCATATCCAATTGGTATTGACATGGATGCCATCAAAGGAATTACACAAACTACAGGTGAGCGTCGACCATGAGATGTAGGCTCGAGCACATAAAAACTTAGTTGAGCTACAACAACCAAAAAAGAAGTGGGAAGCGCTGGAAACATTTTGCGCACAGGCTCAATCAGAAACCAAGGAGGAGAACAAATGCAGAAAAAAGATGGAACGTAGATTGGAAGAATTTTTCGGGAAACTTCCAACTACTGCTGAAGGAAATGAACTCCCAGCCACAGAGAAGATCGACCAGATTGCGTAGGCAATTGATCAATATCAAAAGGAGATCTAGACTCTCCGCGGATAGATTAGACTGACAACTCCACCACCAGTGAAGGATAAAAGTAAGAAGGAAGAAACAATGCAGCTGCAGGAGTTGGAAAAACAAGTCAGCATGGCAGCCAAATTGTTGGATAAAGCAACGCAATTTTGGACAAGGATGGAAGAGGATCCGCAAGTCCAACACTGGGAAAAGGAGGAGGAGAGGATCAATACAATAATCCAAGAACTCAAGTAGTGACAGAAGACCATACCAATCCCCGAACGAGTTAAGGGAATGCAAGAGATGAAGAAGATACAGGTAGAACATATCACTGCGCAAACACAGAAACATGAGTGTTAGGCTCAAATAGAATCGTTGCAGGAATGGGTAGCAGAAGTACTTGCGCAAATAGAAGAAGCCAAAAACCAGAGAGCATAGACTCAACTAGAATGCGTAGGACTTATGAGCGAGGAAGTGGCACCTCAAACAATCGACACCATCAAGGAGAGAACCGCGCAGACACTAACAAAAGAAGCAAAGTTGCAGGAACTATTCTAGACAATCACCAAGGAGATCGAGGAAGCACAAAGAAAATAGGTGACTTGGTACAAGTCACATGTTAGTGTTGGGGGCATGTTGGCACTAGGCCAAAGAGGAAATAAGAATGATCATGGGAAAGAAAGTGTGCAGAAAACTGAAGTAACAACTGGCAAAAGAGAAGCATGCGTGCATGCAAGAAAGCATGCACAAAGGAAAGCGACAGCTGGAGGAGGAGAAGTACGTGTATGGGAAAAAGACCTAACATAATAAGGGTTAGGGTTTGTTGGCATCAGAAGTCACTCCTGGGTTGCAGCAGGAGTAGAGCCCGACACCCATCAGTTTATGTCATGATTTGTTTATAAAGGGTGATCGAAAGAGAGCAGACTCATAATGATATCATTTTAACTTAGAATCCTGGATTGAACTATGTATGAACAGGCTAGGTCTTAGTCTAACTTCAGTCAGTAGGTTGTAGTAAGGGTAAGAAGCAGGAAGACATTAACGAGAAAATGTAGAGGTTGACCGAAGACGTTAGGCCTTTCAGCAACCCAAGGATGAATGATTTAAACACAAGAACTCCTAGAATTTAAATCACATGGAAACTAAGGAATATTATAGTGTTACAACAAATCATTTATCATAACACAGTCACAATGGTTCATGCAAATCTGTAGATCATGAACTCCTTAGAATCAAAAGGAAAATAGAGTAAATAAGAAAGTTGACTGTGATGTAAACAAGAAATCTTGGATGCACATACATGATCAGAGAAACCAGTGCTTCATCAAAACCATACAACAGGGAGCTTAGCTCTACCAACGATCCTTACAAAATATGAAAATTGAGTCTATATACTCAAAGAAATTCACCTCCTTGGCCCCAAGAGGGTAGCTGAGATACCTCATTTAAGGCTTTACATGTGTATGATATTCCTTCAGACTATACATGCAACTTCTTGTATGACACTGCTTCAGAAGACATGGCTTCGGCAAGGAAACTATCCATCGGAGTACCATGACCTGACTACTTCTGACCCTCCCCACGCCTTCCATTTATGGGTCAAGATGAGGTCTCAACCACCTACTCAATCTTCATTAACTGCTTCTTCCATGGAAGGTGGCTGAGACTGAATACACAGAGAGTGACCACGTGTCGTCTTTCCAAAGCTTGGAGGCTAGCCTTCATTTCTTCAGGTTTCACTCTCAACGTAACCACAGGACCATGCAACTATCTTGAAGGATGCTTCGACATTTTACTTTCGGGGATTTCCTCATGTTGTGTCCAAGATCCCTGATACCCTTTGTTGTGAAATTTCCCTATCCAAACCAACGACTTGATCTTCCCTTATCATCGAAGGCCAAGATTTCTTCCTTATCTAGCTCTTAGCTGTCTGTGGTCTAAACAAGCACCTATCTTTTCCCTTTGGCCCTACTTTCCATGTGATAGTGCCTTGTGACCTTGCGCTAAAACTAAAGGTGCTCCATGGATTTTGGGTATCAGCAATGAGAGGGAGTAAACTCCTCACCCTTTATAATCTCGATTGTCGAAATTGCAAAGGGGGATACATCGTGTTGGTTCCTTCCTTACCCCTCGCTCATATRATCACTGGCTAGGATCATGGGCCTATCCCCGGGGGCTTTCACATATCGTGTTTTAGGGTTTTGAAATGCAGTGGAGGAGAAACCCTTTTTCCTTTGACGTCCCGATAGCCGAAATAGAAACCARGCTTAATCGYGCACCGCGCGCCCCTTAGTTGAATGGACTGGATCAATATTTAGACATGGGGCCCCTTTTGGCCTGGAACCTCTGCCGCATGTCTTCTAAGATTGGATGGTTGAGATCGCTCTCATTGAATGGCCCTAATCCTTTCGAGGTTTCATGCACCAGGGATACATGATGTATCCTGTCTTCATTCTCCTGGTTACTCAATATACGAAACCATGGATTTTCACCATGCGTCCCTAGGGTGGACGGTTCAGATCACATCATTGATTTCACTTTAAATATCCCGAAATCCCCCCTGTCCTCTTATCTAGGCCCCACATTTCCACTGAACCTTAGGCCATGACCGCGGGCCAGGCTCCCGGGGCTATCGCATTTCTCGTTTCGGGGTTTTGAAACCCAAGGGAGAACCCTGTCCTCCCAACTTGGGATCCCTGAAATGTCGGACAACCCCGATCATTTTGGCGATATGGACGCTATCTCTTATGCTAAACCTTGTGCAAATACATTGACCACAATTACCCACCGAACGTTGATCTACTCCATTGATTGATCCTCGTCGTTGAATACTGGAGCCGCCTGCCTGCTTGCATTTTTAACTTGAAATGGATTTTTTGCGTGCTACACACTGCACTCATCGCTGCAACCTTGGACAAAATGAATTTGATGGGTTTATTAAGCCCCATTTCTTCTCATTTTATGCCACAGGCTCGAATCTTGGAGAGAAAACACCCCCCCCCCTTACAAGAATTGGTGTTAACAGGGTTTTTGTAATATTCTGAAAGAGGCTGAAAAGCCCGAAATGTATAAATATAGATATGAAAGTATCATATAGAAGAGTTCGTTAGTAGTTGTGAGCGATTTTCTATAATGTTCTAAAGTGGTACAAACTGACTTGTAAGATATTAAGCAAAGGAGACCCAAGGAGGGGTGGATCTGAGGATTAGAATGCGGGTCATGGAGCCTGGTGTGATCTAGTTCACCTCGCATAAATATTACCTAGTTTTGTGGAGAATTGTAAGCGTGAGGTGCCGAAATGAAGAAATATTATAATACAAGAGACAAGAGCCAGATTTTTGTGGACGTAGCCCAAGAGGGGGTGAACCACGGTAACTCTCATGTAATGTGTTAAGTGTATGCATGATTATTATTTCTTTTAGAAATTGATGGTTAAACTTGATTGATGAATTAATACTTGGTTCTGAATCTACTTATAGTTAACTATAATTAACCCGTGGGATATTCGTACGTGAATCCAAGGAATAAGTACTCTCCCTTACGGCTCACAACATCTGACTCTATCCAAGGAACCCATATCCCATGCTCTGTCCTAGGCTGTAAACACCTAAGTCTTACAGCCACCCATTTAAAGCTATCTTGGGTGAGACTACACAACACTTTCTAGCATTGTGTTGCCTTCTGGTTTACCAGGAGGACCGATAGTTTTAGAGGCTTTGTTGGAACCCCGAGTGACATGAACCCTGGGTCAATAACTCAGACAACCCTCTAAGGGAAGAAGTAACCAACAAAAATTTGCACACAAAGCACTACAGATGACTTGCACTTAGCTCTTCAAGTCTTAATCATGTCTTCTTGCACATAGCCAGTACTAGCACTCAACCATCAATCACTACTTACATTGCCTAGTCTTCTATTTATACATTAAAAAATAGGCCTGAGCATGGGTAAAACCATGGGCCAAAATTCCCATACCCATTACATATACCAAAAACTCAAAAAGGCCCTAAAAAGGGGCTGAGATCCCATGACCTCCGCTTCGTCTTGCGCTCCTCCTTCGACAACTTGTCGAAGTCCCAAAAATAGGTCAAACATAACCAAGGATCCTCAAAACTTGGTCAACGCCCAACAGTGACCATGGATTTTACCACAGGCCTAACTTTCAATCACTTTGGGACTTCGCACATTAGATATTTAGCTGCGAGGTACCTCGATTCTCCCAACTCGTGAAACCCGAAGTGGAGCCTAGCGACGTGTTAGCTCCTCTCTTATTTTCTATTGATGTGACCTTGGCTATGAATAGGGGCCAAGAAAAAGGGTTCTTCGCATTTCAAAAACTCTTTAAGTTCACAGTGCCTGATCAACAGTCCATGATCCTCAATGATCCGACGGTGCAGATCTCACCTTCGTGAATCGAGATTTCACGAGTTTTATGTTTCGAGTTATTTTTGATAGACGGCTCGTGACATTCCTTGATAATGAGTTGCAATCACCTTCTTCGCACTTTGAGATTTTGTGTTTCATGACTTTTTGCTTCGCAATGTCGAAGGTTGGCTCACTCCCTTCTTCCAATTTTTGAACTCTCACTTGCGTCAGCTCAATGGCCCACAATCCTTCCTATATCAACGACTATGATCACCTTCTTCATTTCCAGATTTTTCTTTCCACGACTTCGCACTTCATGATGTCGAAGGTTGGCTCACCTCCCTTATTTTGACTCCTGAATTAGCGAGGCGCTAATATCTCACCATGTGTCCTCTCTTAATGGACAACCATGATAGATTTTCATTGTTCAGGTCTTCACCTTTCTCAAACTCATAAGTTAACATCTCGTTTCTTCAATAATCCGAGCTCTGAACCCTGATTCTTCTCTCTTCAGATCAATGGTCTAGATCTCTCCAAGATCAATAGCACACATCGCTCCTCCTATTGAGCTTTGGAGTGTTGATTACTTATGTTCTTATCCTCCTTACGACTACACTGGATCTAATGGCCCATGGCGCTCCTCGATCCATGATCGACAACCCACGTCGCTACTCCTCCTGATATTTATTCCTTCTGCAAACTCTCAGATTCTAAGGAATCTTGCGCACTCTGTGCTCATGTTCCTGAGATCTGTGCCCTCTGCTCGTCCTCCTAATCTTGTAGACAACAATTCCTAATGCTTCGATTGCTACTTTTAGATCTTTTCTATTTGTTCTTGCCATCAATGACAATTGCATCATTGTTGTTCCTGAAAAACATGCCAACAAGGAAATACAAGGAAATTCAAGCCAACCCAAGCCAATCCAAGACAAGGAAAGGAAAGAAAGACAGGGAAAGAAAGACAAGGCAAGGCATGGAAATCCAATACATGGAAAGACAAGGAAAGGAAAGACAAGGCAAGGCAAGGCAAGGTAAGGCAAAGAAAAGAAAGCAAAGGCAAGGCAAGGCAAGGCTAGGAGAGAGAGGAAAGGAAAGGTAAGGCAAGGTAAGGCTAGGAAATAAATGAAAGGAAAGGAAACACATGGAAAGACAAGTAAAACCAAGGAAAGGGAAGGAAAGGTAAGCCAATCTAAGGCAAGACAAGGTATAGAAAGGAAAGGAAAGGCTAGAAAATAAAAGGAAAGTCAAGGCTAGACATGGCAAGGCAAGTCAAAGCAAGGCAAGGCAAGGAAACACATGGAAAGGCAAGGTGAGGCAAGGAGAAGCAAGTGAGGCAAGGAAAGGAAAGGAAAGGAAATTCAATCCAAGCCAATCTAAGCTAATACAAGGTGAGGAAAGGCAAGGAAAGGCTATATATAGTTCCCTAAAAACAAAAATGAACCACAAAATACAAGAATACCATAACAACCATAAAATGAAGCCAAAATTTCAATCATTCATAAATCTGAAATATTTTTTCCATTATTCCTTTTACACATTTGTTCAATGGAAATTCAAATCAAGGCAAGAAAATTCAAGCAAGGAAAGGCAAGACAAGGCATGGAAAGACAAGGCAAGGTAAGGAAATACAAGGAAAGGCAAGGAAAGGCAAGGCCAAGTAAAAAATAGGCAACAAAAGGCATGGGAAGACAAGGAAAGTCAAGTAAGGACATGGGAAGGCAAGGAAAGGAAAGGAAACACATGGAAAGACAAGGAAAGTAAAGGCAAGCCAAGGCTAGGCATGGAAAGAAAAGGAAAGTAAGGAAATAAAATGCAAGGCATGGAAAGACAAGGAAAGGAAGGACAAGGCAAGGAAAGTAGAGGCTAGGAAAGACTAGGAAAGAAAGAAAATAAAATGAAAGGCAAGGCAAGCCAAGGCAAGCAAGGAAAGGCACACTTGTGGAGAGATGATCCATTTTTTGTTTTGGGGAGTTGATTACATACTTTCTTGTGGACTCTCCATCCACTTGGCATCTTGCACATTCATCCATGGAGTTGGATACCTTGGAATTCACACATGTGGAGTGGTTTCATGCATGTACATTCTTGGATGGCACATTCCATGTGAACACTTGGCATTGAAATTGGATTTATACCTATTTTTGGTGGTGCATCCCCTTCATGAGCATTATTTGGAAAGTCAAGTCAAGGCATGTCAAGAAAAGGCAAGGAAAAGAAAGACATGGGAAGGAAAGGAAACACAAGAAAAGGTGATGCAGGAGCATCATCATCAAAGGGAAAGTGGAGGACAACTCAATTCCCTAGCACATATTTTGAAGTAATTTCAAAATTTAAGATGGCATGTCCTGAAATATCTTGAAAAGATTGTAATTAAAGAAGATCTTAAATGTTATGAGGATGAACCATCACGTGAGATAGATGGAGATTGTAATTCCTTTAATGTAGTAGATATCAGTACAGATATAAAGAATTCACTCTTATCTGTTTGTACCTATCATTTATTGTAATAAGCCTTAGTAGTTGAAATCTTTTAATTTGATACGATAGCACTAAGGTAGTTGGAGGGGAAAGCTCTACGATCTCTTTTTGTATAAATAAATGTATTGTTGCCCAAAGGAGGATATTGAAATTTGTTTAAGATTGTTGTAGTTGAAGACTATTGAAGTTTATCAAGTTGTATGAGCCCATGTACATACCATTTGAATGAATATAATAGAGAAACGTCGATCTAAAATGTCTGGTGTTGTTGTTACTATGTCTATCTAAATGAATGGTAAGATTTATGTTTAATTGAAATTCTTCGTTATTATTCATTCTTATGTTATGAATGCATTTACATGGTTGAATGTATGAATCTGTGAGGATTGGATAAGTTTCAATTATTTCTCTTCTTCAATCCCATGAAAGGAGTGCATGGTATTTGTAAGGTGTGCATTGACATAGTCTAATTAGACTCAGAATCTCATGAGAGTCAATGTGGAGTTTTATTTGAAAAGAGTGCAAAGGGCCACGCAAGGTGTGCGTAGGAATAAACACACTCAGCATCATATTGTTCAAGAGGAACAAATGAGTTGTGTAAGAGTTGTTGCAAGGAGTTCACAGTCACCCACAAGGGATTTAAGTCATGAAATAATCTTGTTGCAAGGTGGGTATAGGGTTGACTTTTGGCTAAGTGTCAAAGAAGTCATATTGAAAAGGTTTCAAGGAGAAGCAAGCTCAGAAGAGGTAGCAAGTGGAAATTATTCAGTAGGGAGGATCCCACTGAAAATTTCACAACCAATGAGAAAATATCCATTTGGAGGAATCAAGATATTTCCAGATCATGGGATATAGGAAAGTTTCATGGAGGATAGTCTTAAAACCCTTAGACACTTCATGTATTCATAGATTTGGAAGTGTTTAAGGAGCAGGATCATTAAAGTCCCAAAGAGGTGAAGTGAATTCCTAGCCGTTGATATCAAGGAGGATACATGGTGTTCAATTTACCACTTCGGTGATAGGATACTTCGGGAAAAATTGGAGAGTAGAGTTCTGAAGAGTGAAGATATTTGGGCCATTGGACCCAGAAGGACACGTGGCAGAGATCCAAATGTTTCATAAGAAGAGTGCTTCAAAGAAAGGTCCGTGAGGAGTGTACAAAACTCCCGAAGCCGAAGTCATGAAGGGGACGAGTTGGGGGTTATATCCCGTGGACATAAATAAGAGGGGCCTAGAAGAGGAGCTATCCCTCATCATTTAGAGTTCACAGAAGTGCCATAGAAAGGGAATGCAAGTGAAACAAGCCTATGTGGGTAACCAAAGGGGGGATGTGTGAATTGATTTTTGGGGCTAACAGAGTCCCGAAGAGATAATTCAGCTCAGTGTTTTGAATATACTTGATTGGGAGGTCACATAACCATGAGGAGAGAAGGGGGGGATGCATCAAGTGGTATCAGAGCTAGAGAGTTTAATTTATGTGGGACATAGGAGATAATATGATAACATCAAGTGGTATCATAAATAAATTTTCATATAAGCTCTGTGTGGAGAAAGTTTAGCACCATGCCGCCTAGAAGACGTGCAGAGCCACCTATACAAAATTGAGTTGTGGAAAGGGATATGAGAGAACATCATGAAATATTGTATGCTATGGAGACAACACAAAGAAGATCACTTAATGTTTGAGACATTAGTGATGCAGAGAGTGAAGAAAGAGAAGTTGAATAATTTGTAGTAGAGGATGTTGCAGAAGAACACTTGTTGAAAGTTGTTGTCAAATTGGGAACTAGAGAAAAGATATAAATCCCAATGTACAAAGGAAACTTAGATGTTGAAAAATTTATGGATTGGATAATATAAATGGACAAGTACTTCGATTATGAAGATGTGGATGAGGAGAAAAAAGTAAAACATGTTGTCACCCGATTGAAGGGACACACATCATTGTGGTGGGATGAACTATAGGATGGAAAAAGAAGAAAAGGAAAGAAAAAGATCAAGAACTATGATAGAATGGTAGCCAAGCTATAGGATAAATTCATACCCAAGGACTATCAAATAAATATGTTTAGGAAATTTCAGAACCTGAGATAGAAAGGATTGACAGTAAATGAATACACTTAGGAATTTTATAAGATGAACATCAGGGCTGGACAAAGAGAAAAAGATAATGAAACATTTTCCAGGTATATTAATGGCCTGAGATATGAAATCCATGATGAAATCAATATGATAACAGTGAGGAAAATGGAGGATGCTTATAATCTTGCACTGAAGACAGAAGATAGTTTGGCCACAAATCAGAGCCAATGAAACAGAGGAAGAAGTCTAAACAGAGGTAAGGAAATTGTCCACGAAAAGGAACAAAATCCCAAGGTTCAGACTCGAAAACCACACAGTCACTCAGAAAGAGAGGAAGTTCCCAAGGGAGACAGTATGGTCGAAGGAATGCTTTTCCTCGAGGAAGATGAAGAGGCAGAGGAGGAGAGGTGAAGTGTTATTCTTGTGGAAAAACATGACACATGTCTTGGGAATTCCCTGAGAGAAAGAAGGAAGGAGGAGGTGAAGCTCACATTTCGGAAGAATAGAAGAGGAATGTTGAGGTAGAAGGCGCATAATATGGGATATCCTTGATGATGAAGAAGGTTCTCTTGAAGCCAAAGCTAGAGGTGGAAAAAACAGTACAGAGGAACAATTTGTTTAGGACTTCTTGAAAGACTAAATACAGGGTATGAAAGGTGATAATTGGCAGTGGTAGCACTATGTGGATGGGATTTTATGACACATCGTTAATGGGAAGGTAAGATCCAGACCGGGGTTGTCTATTTAACCCAAGTCGTTTGGTATAATCTACCCTGACGGGTTTTATGGCTCCGTTAGCCAACTAAGATCCTAAAAAAACTAAAATATGTGAACTAACTAAAGATACAACTCTAACAATAAACACTTTAATTACAAATTCTTAACTAACAATGGTATTATATACAGAAGGTATATACAATTTACAAGGTTTAAGAAAATCCTTGTGAAAATAATTATTTTAAAATAATGGAGCTAAACAAGATTAAAAACAAACAAAAAATACTCTAGTAGTCTAACTACCAAACTAATAAACAATGGATGAATAATATTGTAAATCATATAACGAAAATAGACAAATAATTTAGCGTTTAAATGATGTAATCACTATTCATTCAAAAATCAACAAATTAAATAAATAATAAACTAACTAACCTCTCGTTGATCATGTTGTCATGTTTTACAGGAAGCATGTTGTTATTGGGAAACAATACCCTACGGACTAGCAAGCTAGGGTTGAACTTGCATGCAGATCATGACCTTAAAGAAATCACTTTTAACCTATCACCCCAAAAAAACTCAAACCCCTTTTCACACACAAGCCCGGAAAAAACCTACTAACCTTTTTATTGACGTTTGGTGTAGATCCTCCATTGCGCTTTGTCCGCTTGCTTGCACTGCTCCTTCCAAAGACAATCCTGCAATCTAGACAAAACACTACACATGCATGCTATTTTTCTACCTGGGGGTTAGAGATTAAGCATAAATCAAATAAAATATATATCACTCGTGCATTGGGACGGGAAAAGAATTCTTTTATTAATCTCAAGATGAATCAACTTACAATAATGATAGAGACCGAACACCATTCCTCGATCCTGATCCTGGGATCCTCCTCTTCTTTCTCCTCCAACTACTTTGCTTGAATTCTCCTTAAGCTTGAGGAAAGGATAAAGGGTTGGGACAAATGGATTCGGCAATTGGGCAGAGTTTCCTTGCTATCTTTTTCCTCTTCCAATTAGTACCCCTACCCCTTCTTTTATAGGCTGGAAGGAGCTAGGGTTTTGGACGAACTCTTGGCCATGCATGGCTGGGAGTTTCAGTTAACTGACCCATAGCTTTTTGTCCCATCGACAACTTTCCTATTTTTTTGCTTTGTTAGGTAAATGCGGGTTGTAGTAGGCCATCCAGCGTTCCAACGCATGCAGTAGTAGGCCTGCCAGCGTTCCAACGGGTGCAGTAGTGAGTTAGGGCGCGTGCCACTTGATTTAAGAGGATTTTCAAGAGTTTGTTCAGCATGTCTTTGGAAAGGAAGGGATATGAGTTGGCCTGATGCCAGGTAAGTATGTGTGGTGCAATTTAGGGTTATAACAGATGCCCCCTAATGTGTGAGGTCAGAAGAGCATCTGATGGCCAAAATACATTACCAATTCTTTACCAATCTGTATTGATATGCTGAATGAGTGAGCCCAGGAATCAGGAATCAGGAGGTGCCGTCTGCAAAAAATATCAAATGTCTCACCAAGGTGGGCATACCCATGCTCAGGATAAAATAGAACCATGGCTACCAATCAAATACACTGTATATCCATGTCAACAACTATGAAGAGTATCCGCGAATAATACACAACAGAGCTACATCTCGAAATCAGAAAGATATACACATAAAGTATCAATCTCCCAGAAGCTGATTCGGCCTGATGGATGTACTTCAGAGCTCGAGCAACAACTTCAAAATCTTCTAAAACTCAGGTAGGAGTGTAATATGAGTGTACGAATGCACTACCCAGAGGTCTTCGACGGCTCGTCGGTTATGGACTTGATAATCTTGATGATCGGACTGAAGGCTTCAGTGATTTCGAACAAAGGCTTGATTGGACGTTCAGGATGGCTGGGTATGTGGACAAGAGACATGTTGCAGAGGGGCCGACTCAGGCTTAGTGACAAACTTCCCTTGGACAATAGCACGATAAGTGATAAAACTCAGGCAGCATATCTGTTAATCATAAGTCTACGAAGCAGGAGGCAATGCAAACTCTCCATATGTTTGGAAGAGTAACCAAACGGTGGAGGACACAACTCAAGATAGCGAGCAAAGCTTCATAAGGTCGTACTACATCCCAAAGTCTGACGAATCAAACAGACAGATGTGCTTTATCCAAGGGCGACTCATGATGCTGCCAATAAAGAAAATACTTTTCCCATCCTCTTTTTTGGGTATATTTGATTTTTTTTTGTTCTTTTTGATGATTTGTGAAAAAAAGAATAAAGGAATATTACGTTACAATGGAGGAACGAGCACCGCAAACATACTAGCTCGAGGCACAAGGACAAGACTGATGTTCTGAAAAATGATACTCGGGAAAAATCCTCCAGTGACCAAAGGTGTTAAGACACAGAAGCAAACTATTACAAGGCTGATGGGTAAGGTATGCAAAAGCAGTTGACAAAACACACAATGGTAACGTCCTTCGATGTAAGTTTAATGAGCCCAGAGAAGGTAAGCTCGGTGGTTTTTCATATTTAGAGAGTCTGAAAAGCATAAAAAGAAAACTCCATTGGGGTACCTTTTTCGATAATAGTCTAGTCGGTTCGAAAAAGGGGTAAACTAGCACCGATTAGACGTCAATTCAAAACCATTTTAACGAGTGTGAAAAGGACAAGATCACTCGGCGATTTTTTCACTTTTAAGG
>ML787201.1:296479-308125 GCA_009831015.1 Picea engelmannii
AACCCATCTCATAACCCCTTGACCCACTAACTTCATCGAAACATACCCACTAATCCATTAACTATGTAACTTACTAATCCCTTAACCCATGACCCTCCTATTACATTCACTCTAGTAACCAACTAACCCTTCACCCTTATTGACGATATTGATCTCCACTGACCATTGTTGACCATGATTGAGCATAATTCATCATGTTTGACTATATTTGACCATATTTAATGTGGTTGAATCATATTGACCATCTTAATAACCTACACTTGTTCTAAACCTGCAACTAGCACACTAGTTTCCATTAAGGCTTAAGGAAGCTTTTCTCATGATACCATTTTACTACTCACTTGGCATCCAACCTCTAGTACTCAATGCTCCGACACTGAAAATTTCATGATGGTCCCAAATAGATTCTAACCCTTTACACAATATAATCATTTACCCCTATAACTCATGACATGGAAATCACACCCTAAAACATTCTAACCACTAACTACTATGACCCCAAAGTGTCGTTATTATAGCAAACTTGTCGCAACATCCGTCAATTGAAACATATTTATAGATTTTGTAACATCTCAATTCCAATGTAAAAAAAAACTAATTGACCGTTAGTATTTTGACTTGGTCAACATACTAAGGTGATCGTTGGAGAGGAAAACCTAGTTTCCAAAACGTCGCAATTGTGACATAAATATTCACAAATGTGGCAAGAACGACGTCTATGTCACAAATGTGGCAAGAGAGACGTTCTAATGGAAAACGTGGCAAGAGAGATGTTAACGTGGAAAGAGAGACGTCAACGTGGCAATAGAGACATCAACGTGGCAAGACCAACGTTATCAGGCAATATGATTTATTTATTTTTTAAATTTCTTCTATTTTGCAACAATATGGACAATTTTGTCCATAACTCTGAAAATAAATGTCAGAATTTTTACAATATGTACTAGTGACAAGACACCAGTAAGAAAGGTAATTCCTAATGTCACGAGTATAGAATCAAACTAGATTATGTATGATGGAAACAAATCAAGGTAGCAAACTATAGTGCACTTTGGTTGTCTTTCATAGAGAGGCTATCTATTCCATTATGGCACATGCAAGTATGAGATGGAATTGGTTTGATAGATCAACTCTGATGTCTGACCCAGAAAACTAATTATGCAATCCACACTTTCTGAAAGGAAATCACACATCAATCAGCATAGCATAGGTAGTTCAACAGCCAATATGTTGGTTCTGTTGTGGTTCACAATGAACTTCACTAGTTCTTCTCCAAGTAGTTTTGACTATTGCTCACAACAGTTATGATCACTCAAGGAAATCAAATTCATGAGAACAGAAAACAGAGCATATGAAAAATTAGAGAAATTAAAGATCTAAGCAATTGTAAAATGGAAATATTAATCTAAGCTACACTACTATCATCTAACAGAGTTAAATCTTTAGCCAATTCACTGTCTATACTACTAAAAACAAACACTAATGTTAATCTATGAAGAGGCTGACCTTTGTTGGGAAGTGGGCCCTTGCCGCTTCAACAGGTCAGCTACTGAAGTCTACAGGAAGCTTTCTTTTAACACACACATTACCCTCACTCAAACTTCAAAACATAAAATCAAAACTCTCTTTTAACCACTCAACTCATTCTTAATCATAAACAATCAGAATATAGAGATAAAAGAACATTCCATTAATATTCACTCAAAAATGTTCTGTACTATCATATGTTGCTTACATATTGATAATATGCTAACTCTCCTTTTTTTCTACCATCCTTGCCATGGTTATTTAATAGTCTGAATCGTGAAACACAAGGAGGCGAAGTGATTTGAAAATCAATCAGTTGTTTAAGTTTTATCATTCGGTTACATCTTCAGCTTCATCCTCATGACACGAAGTGCATGAGGATGAGGAAATTAACAAACTATTCTTATCATAGCCTTGCTAAACGAATAGGCATCCACCAATTGATTTAGGCAAGATCTGGCACTTAACTTAGGGCATTAGGCTCTTCCATACCTGTATCGGATCGTAACAGGAAGATGGTATTGGATCACGACAGGGCACAAAAGGTGGTACTGGATCATGACAAAGCATACCTGTTGGTACCAGATCATAACAGAGTGTGTTCGTTGGTACCGGATCACAACAGAGCATGTTCGTTGGTACTGGATTACCACAGGTAAGATTTAGTACTGGATGCATTTGGTACCGGATCAGACAACAACAATCTTGGTGCGCGGGTACTGGATCACGATAGAGCTGGTACAGGAACGCTAGTCATCTAGGGGTCAAAGATTCACATATGACAAATCAAGCATTAGTACATGAAATATTTAATTCCTTAACTCAATAAACCAAAAAATACATGAATTAACCATACTTTACCTTATGACCTTATTACTGGCAATTGGTAGCGTTCTTGTCATTCACTCAAGCTTTAGGTAGGTCCAAAAAGGTATAGTTGAAGAGTAAAATAGGGTAATGAGAATGTCAATTTCAGGTCTCAACATTCCCCCATGCCAAAATCATTACATGTCCTCGTGCAACTGAAAACAAAACCCAAAATTTTCAAAACTTGAGACCATGTTCTTTACTTGGGTGGATCAATGATATTGATGGCTGAAGCCTCTTCTCTTAGCTCCCTTTTGATGACCCTAACGTATTGTAGGAGTCATAATACCTTCTTGAGCTTGTTAGAGGTCTCTTCATGGTCATCATGAATTTATTGGTTGGTTGCTTTCAACTACTCATTTTCCTTTTTGATATATCTATCCAAAAGTTGATATTCCTTTACTTCCTGTTGGAGTTCTTGATTTTGTTTTTTCAATTCCCCAATACTTTTCTTCATTTGTTCTTTTGTCAAGTTATTTGTTAATTCTATCATTCTTGGCTGGGTGCACTCCCTTTCCTCAACTTCCTCCCTCATCCCACATAGAGTAATAGTGGCTTGCTCTTCGGTCAGACTAGGGATTCCATCTTGAATTGGTAAATCCTCAGAAGGGGAGGTAAGGTCGATTGGATCTTCCTATGTATGAGGACTAGCTGTTGTTTTTCCCTTCTTTGCCATGCTCCTTGTGGTTATTTTACAAGGAGGTACCAGATCAGGGATGCTTATAGGCTTCCTTTTCTTCCTCTCTAATTGTGAAATGGTGATAGGGGGTTGTGCCACAGACTGTTTACTTTTAGTTTTTGAGCTATGCTTCCTTTTCTTCACCATTTTCTAATGTTCCTCTTTCTCAACTGCCACCGTTGAAGTCTCCTCTACTAGTTTGTTTTTGCCTTTTGATTCAGAGCTTCTAGAAATCTTGTTGACTGTGGAAGAGGACCCTGCCTTTTCATGTTGGCTCACTGCCCTAGATGATGGTAGAGTTGTTTTATCCTTCTTGTTTTTTTTCTCTTGGGGTTCTTTACTTTTATTTTGAACATGCTAGGTTTCCTCCACAGATTTGTTTCTTGTGGGAAGGTGTTGTGTGATAAGGGTTTTCCAACTAATCCTTTGTTTCCTAAGCTCATGCAAAAATATCATTTTAATGAAACCTTGATGGTAGATGCTAGTCTTTTCTATTTTGGAGATGGATTTAACACCCCTTACCATTTTATTCAAACTCATCCATAGAAAATAGGGAAAATCGATTTCAAGGCCTTCTTCAAAATGCAATAGGAGCCTAAGGTGATAAATGAAAGTCAGGGCATACCTTCCTTCACAGGTGACAAATCGTTGAAGACTGGTAATCATTGGATGGTATTCTTCTTTGATGTAATTTCTAGGGATCCCTTTCTTCCAGTCGAGGTGCTGATGATCTACCTTCAAGAATTGTTGGCACATCTCTTTGTTAATTCCCACACCTTTGAAGTATTTATCTCCTCTGCTAGGCAGTCCCGTAATGTCCCTTACGATTTCTTCATTAATTATCAGTTGTATATTTCCTATACGTGTCGTCTCTCCATCATAACCTTGTATAAATTCCTGAGATATTTTCTCGTTCCAGCCTGTAAACTTTTCTAGAAATGGTATCCACCCTAATCTGGAATATTTTTATTGGCATAATTGGTATTCCTCAGTTTCCATATAAATTTGGAAAACTGGTTCGTGTCTCGTAACAACCATTGTTATAAGTTGAGAAAAGGATTGGGCTTTTAGCACAAGGATTTAGTGAATTGATGGAGGGTTTGGTACTGGAAAGGAGCAAGCTCGGAACTAGAGAGAAGCTCACGACAGGGGGAAGTATGGTGATGGTGTTGCAAATGGTAAGTTTAAATGAGGGTGCTTGCAAGGAAAATTATGACCAAATGAGGCTTATCTGGATGCCTTCACCACCAGATAAGCCATTTCATATCTACCCATTACTGTAATGATGAGGATAAGATGTCAAGTATCAGGGCATCATTTTAGAATGGGTGATTGGACTTTCGGGGGGTGAAATTAATGTTGGATCGTGGTTCATGATATACAATGGGTTCGTGAATTTGCTTGAGGATGAAATATATTCATGGCTTATCATTGCTATGCATGATTCATATTTTGATATGATTTTTTCCTTTAACCATGTTCAAGAGTTATGAGAGGATTAATTCGGTTTAGGCATATAGGTATGAGGGATAGGCACATGGGTTTAATACTAAGGTCGTAGGATTTAGTATATCTTTTCATATTTATTGTAGTTTTATGAGCATAGGAAAATAAATACCATTTTACCTTTGATTTCACCTTTGTATGATCGATGCCCATAGTATGTGTGACTGCTTGTAAATTGTCAAAATTCATCTTTTTAGACTGAAGCTTCTTGAAAACTTGGTACAATAATGTCCTGTACTTCTGATGTGCGTATCTTCTTTTGTATTTGGTTCCGCAAAGTGATCATGTAGGTCTGGAAAAGAGCTCTGAAGGGGCTCTTTGACCTTCCTCCATGCCCAAGATGTTGTATCTTTGTAGGAAATAATATTCAATCAATTCATACCATAATGGAGAAAAGATGACAAGAGTAAAAGGAATCAATCAAATTTTAGAAGTACATCTTATCACTTATCATATGACCTCATGCTAAAAATGAAATTGGCCTTCTTTTAATGGAGTATTGGCAGAGGGAGCATTCAACAGTGAAACAAGAGAATACATATATGTTTTCATCTCATGCCAAGAAAATGAAATTGGCCCTACTTTTAATGGATTATTGACAGAGGTAGCATTCAACAGTGAAACAGGGGAATATATATGTTTGCATCTCATGCCAAGAAAATGAAATTGGCCTTGCTTTTAATGGATTATTGACAAAGGTAGCATTCAATAGTGAAACATGGGAATATATATATGTTTTCCAAAAGAACAGATCCCACCTAACTTGCTTCAAAGATTTACTATCATTGGTTGTTATAGATAAATTTCACAATATGAGTAGATTAGGCTCCCTAGTTAGGGCTCCACTCTTAAGAAGTTTCCTTCTTAGATAGTGTAGGATTTAGATGTCAAACCAGTAAGTTGACTTAGGGTGATTCTCAAATGGACATTTTCTTGGAGAATTATATTGCTAATTCATCTGGGATTTTATATCTTATGAAAACCAATAATGACTTTTTGTTTTAGATGGAAAAAAGTGGATTTTTCAATCAGAAAAGTATAGATGAGACATGTTTTAACTAGAATCCACTGCCAGCAAGCCTGTACAGTACTCCAGTGGGGTAGTTGTGATAATTAGTGAGAGGTTCCTTCCCCGGGCAGAATGCCCCATTGCCAACAGGCATGTTCAGTACCCTAATGGGTTTGCCTAGTCATACCACAGACCGGTACTCGATGCCAGTAGACTTGTTCAGTATCCCGATGGGTTAGTCTCTTAATCCCTTTTTCCATCATAGGATTCTTGTCCAAAGTCACCTATTTTGGTTTGTATTAAAGAGTGCTTTGCATGGTGACATGGGAGGCTCGTCTGAAAACCTTTTTATAGGGTGGGATGGTACTGGGTTGGAAGGCATATACTCTTCTTTTGTATGTCTTTTAAATATTTGTCCGAAGGAAAAATAAACTTTTATGCACATTATTTCTTTAGAGTGATCCAGATGTATAATTTTGTCTGAAGTTGTCCATAAGAGAATGACATAAAGTTTCCTTGGGGTACTGCTACATCCTCTGCCATAAAAGTTTTGGTAGTGTGCCCATGGTAGAGAGTGTTCATATACTCATATGTTACTCTTTAATAAGATAATCCAATGAATACTATTGAAATATGGTTAGGGTGAGATAGTTTCTTATAGGCTAATATATTTTTTCTTTTAAATCATGCTGAAATACTGGGTAAAGGCAACTTCTAGTCGTTAAAGTGGATTATGGTTCTTTGAGCAATCATAGGTAAAGATTGTGTCCCTCTTTTTAGTTTGTTTTTAAGCGACAGAACCAAAAGAAATTAAAGTTCTTCTCGGCAATAGAACCAAAAGAAATCGAAGTTCTTCTCAGCAACAAAACCAAAAGAAATTAAAATACTTCTCAGCAACAGAACCAAAAGAAATTAAAATACTTCCCTTTTAGTTGTCAATAGAAGGGCTACCATTTGATAGTGCTTTTGGCTTCGTGGTTCCATCTTAAGTGGTTGTTGCATGGCTTCCTACTTCAGATTAATTGACGTAAGTTTTTAAAATATACTTTTTCAATATGTCTTGATAGTACTGTAGAAGGAGAGACTCTAGTACCGAACTGGTACCAGACTGGTACTGGACCAGAACAAGATTTCTGGTACCAAAATAGAACAAAATATTGTTGATGCCTACAACTGATATTTAGCAAATTCATGAAGGATCAAATAGATTATTAAAAAATTTCTTACGAAAGAAAGGAAAATTTGCGAAAGTAAAACAAAAGGAGGTAAGGGTCTTTTGTTACCTTTAGCTTATTAACAAAATTCAATCCACACCTATGTACAAAAAGTTTCAAATAAACCAATCAATTAATGTGGGTCAATAGGAGGATCTCCTTCCTTACTGATCATCTGCATGTCTGAATTCTATAGTATATGAGTCCGAAATTCTTCTTTTGATAGAGGTTTGTTGTAAACTCGCAATTGGTGACCATTCACAAGTAGTGGTGTCTGTTGTTCATCAATTTTCTTTATCCTGATTGAACCATTATCGTAGATAGTTTCAATTTTGTAAGGTCCCATCC
Source organism: Picea engelmannii (assembly GCA_009831015.1). Taxonomy (NCBI): domain Eukaryota; kingdom Viridiplantae; phylum Streptophyta; class Pinopsida; order Pinales; family Pinaceae; genus Picea; species Picea engelmannii. The sequence continues at coordinate 303,630 of ML787201.1, forward strand.
AATGGCTGGTTAACTTACCTTTGAAGTTCTTAAATCTGTTTTCATACAATAGGGCCCAATATCCTTGTTGAAAATTTTTCTTTTTGAGATACTTGTCATGCCATTTTGTTCTTTATTCTTGAATGAGGGTAGTCCTTTGAAGTGCTTCCTACCTAGTTTAATCCAACTCATTAAGCTGCAAGAGTCTTTGTTTTTGGGCTTCATCCAAGTTCATGGCAACTTGTACTGCAGTCCTAAAGGTTTTGATCTGAAATTCTATGGGGAGAAGCACTTGCTTCCCATACACTAACTCATAGGGTGTATGTCTCGTTGTATTCCTCCAGGTGATTCTATAAGCCCGTAAGTCTTCTAATAATATGTCATCCCAATCCTTATGGTGCAACTGTACTATTTTGGTAAGAATGGACTCAATAACTTTGTTGGTGGATTCTACTTGTCCATTTGCTTATGGATGATAGGGTGTAGATTTCCTGTGTTTGATTTGGTATTATTCTGTAACAGCTTTGACTAGATGAGAGGTAAATTGGGTTCCATGATCAGTCACAATTTCTCGCGATACACCAAATCTAGTAAAGATATCATTAAAAAGGAAATCTATCACTGATTGTTCACTGGAAGCTGGTAAAGCCTTTGCTTCAACTCATTTAGTCACATAGTCAGTGCATACAAGTATATACTTTTTCTTTTTAGATCCAGGTTTAATGGGCCCTACAAAATCTAATGCCCATTTCTCGAATGGTTCAATGACTATTTGGGCTTGAAGTGGCATTTGGTCTTGTGCAGTAGGCTTACCCTTTCGTTGACATTCATCACAATTGGATACATAGGTTTTAGCATCTCTGAAAATATGAGGCCAGTAGTAACATGACTGCAAAACTTTATAAGAAGTCCTTTTGTCTGCGAAGTGTCCTCCACAGGGGCCATCATGACAGGCTTGTAAAATATCATGAATTTCATCTTCCCTTAAACATCTCCTGATCACCAAATCTGGTCTTGTTTTGTAGAGGCAATCATCATGCCACATGTAATTTGCACTTAGTTGAATTACTTTTTGTTTTTCTCTAGGAGACAATTTCTGAGGCATCTTCCCTGTCACAAGATAGTTAGCAACATCTGCATACCATGGAGTGAATGTAGAAATAGAAAATAAATTTTCATCAGGAAAGGTATCTTCTACTCGTGCATTATCTCCCAGGTGAATCATTCTAGATAAGAAACCAGCTGCAAGATTGTCTTTACCAGGTCTATCAATAATATTCATATTAAACTCTTGTAATAATAAAAGCCATCTTGTAACTCTAGGATTTGTTACAGGTTTGTTCATTAAGAATCAGATGGATGAATGATCATTGTGTACAAAATCTTGATATCCTATAATATAGTGTCTGAATTTATTGATAGCATGGACTACAGCTAGCAATTCCTTTTCCATGACCGTATAATTAACTTTAGCTAGAGACAGATTTTTGTTGACGAAGTAAATAGCATAGGGCATTTGATTTTCTCTTTGTCCAAGGACTGCCCCAAGGGTTGTGTCTGAGGCATCGGTACAGATATGAAAAGGAAGGGACCAATTTGGTCCTCTTAATACAAGGGTAGTTGAGAATTTCTATTTTAGAATTTCAAAAGATATTTGGCATTCATCATCCCACTTAAATTCAGCTTCTTTGGATAATAATTTAAATAAAGGGGTAGCTAGGCTTGTAAAATTTGGAATGAATCTTCTATAGTAGCTAGCATGTCCTAAAAACCTGCGGACTTCCTTTTGTGAGGAAGGTATTCTGATTTGTGTGATGATATAAATATTTTCCGGATCAACTCTCATTCCAGAACGGAAAATGTGATGTCCCAAAAAAATACCTTCAGTGAGCATCATTTTTTATTTTTCATTACTTAAGGAAAGGTTAGTTTCCTTACACCTAATCAAGAATTTTTCTAAACTGGCCAATGCTTCCTGGAAGTCTTGTCCATGGATTGTAAAGTCATCCATGTAGACTTCCACACAATCATTGGTCAAGCCAGAGAAAATGGCTAGGACAACTCTTTGAAAAGTGGTTGGGGTGTTGCAAATTCCAAAAGGGAGCACCCTATAAGAATATGTGCCCCGAGGTAAGGTGAAAGTGGTCTTTTCCTGGTCTTCGGGTGCTATTTATATCTAGTTGTAACCACTAAACCCATCCAAGAATGAAAAATACTTCTTTCTAGACAAGGTATCCAACACCTGATCAATAAATGGTAAGGGAAAGTGATCCTTATGGGTGGCTTTGTTTAACTCCCAGAAGTCTACACATATCCTCCACTTACCATTTTTCTTGGGAACTATGACAAGTGGAGATACCCACTGACTATCTGAAATGGGGTATATGAGATTGGCTCAGAGGAGTTTTTGCAATTCCTCTTTTACAATGTCTTTAAGGGTTGGATTCATCCTTCATTGAGGTTGTTTGACTGGTATGATTTGGTCATTAGTGTAGATATGATGTGTGCATGTGTCAGGGTGAATGTCTTTCATGTCGGCATAATCCCATGCAAAGGCATCAAAATGTATTTGGAGCATTTCAATCACTTGTATCTTTTGTTCTGGTTCCAAACTAGAGTTGATATACAAGGGTTTTCCTGGGCTGATCTCAACAAGTTCAGTAGTTTCTTCCTTATATAAGGGGGTTGGTGATAAAGTGTATAATTGAGTGATATCAGGGTGCCAAGTTTGTTGAAATTCAGAACTAAAAATATCTGACAATTCTGCAAAAGACCTTGGGTATTCAATGCAATTTGTGTCAGACAAAAATAATCTTAAGACTTGTTCATCTGATTGCTCTTGTATTCCTCTTACTTGTTCAAGTGTTAACAGAGGTCTGATGCAATCTTCCTCTTCATAAGGGTTTTCTAACCAAATAGGTATTTCTTGTGTTGGTTGGGTAGGAGGGAAGAGAACAAGTTTTTGTCTATGTGCACCATTAGATATAGTCATATCACCAGACCGACAACTGATAAAGGCATCTTCTATGGCCAGCCAAGGGCGGCCAAGAACCATAGGGTGTCCTGGTTTGGAGGATGATTTAGAATAGATGACTAAGAAGTCTACAGGATATTCCCAAGAAGCTAGGGTGTTTGTGACATCATCTAGACTTCCTGCAGGGATAATGACTGACTTATCTGCCAACTCGATCATGGTTTGGGTTGGTCTTAGTTGATTGATTTGGAGCTTTGGCATAGTGTCAAAAGGCATTACATTAATAGCTGCACCCAAATCAATGAGTGTGTTTGGTAGAGAAATACCATTAATTTCAATAGTGACAACTGGGTTTCCAGGATCATTATATTTGTATGGCATTTCAAAAATGAATTCAGATAATTGTCCCACTACCTGAACAAGAGGAGGTTCCTTCTTCTTCCTTCCTAGTTTCTTAATGCTAAGATCCCTTATAATTTTTTTGTAAATAGGGATATCCTTAATAACTTGTAGCAGAGGTATTTTTATGCACACATTTCGTAATTCATCTTATATATCTATGTGCAAAGGTGGTTCAAGTTTCTTCACTAATAGTCTTTCGGGGTAAGGTGGAAGATAAATTTGTTGGGGTACTCCTACAGACTGAGAATTGATTGGGATAGGAGGAGAGGCCTCTTATTCTGCAGGGGTGGTTTGAGTGTTTTCTTCCTGAGAATGATTATCATTTTCTTCCTGAATTATTACTGCAAGATTTGATTGGTTTACAACTTTCCGTGATCATAGTTGAATTTCATAGGTGGAAAAGGTTTGAACTTCTATATTCTATACGGGGTGGGTGGGTCAATTATTGGGGTTAGGGATTGGCTGGGCAGGGATTGTTGTTGGTCTCAGAGGATTGTGGGCAGCTTGGTTTTTTGGTTGTTGATTGGGATTTATAGATACTTGTTGCTGCTAATTAGGATTCAAGGGGGTTGTAAATTGTTGTTGTATAGGAGGTGGGAGTAAAGCTTGCATTTGTGGTGGGTTGAATCCAGGTAGTAATTGGGAAATGTTTGCAGGGTACTGTGGATATGTAGGGTAAGAGGGATTTCCATGCATAGGTCCCCTCCAACCTTGTTGCCAAGGCTGAGTTTGTTGAGGTGTCCATTGTGGATAAGTCATTAGGGAAGGACCCCATTGTTGTTGTTGATATTATGTATTAGGATCATAAAATGTATTGGGATTTTGGGCTCTCCAAGGTCTTCTGGAAGGGTATGGTTGTTCTTGTGAGACTCCTCCTCCCCTATACATGGCTTGTAGTTCAAGCAAGGTTGGACACTCATATGTGGGGTGTTCTAGAGTACATAGACCGCAAATTTCTATGACATTTAATGGGCATTCTTTCTCGTTGTTCTGCTTCTTTCGGCATCTATGAAAAAATATTGCTAAAGCATCTTCTTCTTGTTTCTTTTTCAGTTTCAGAATATCTAATTGGTTACTTATTGTGCTCAAGATGTTTGTTTTAAATTTCTCCAACAAGTTTCCTAACTCAGTTCTGGTGACA
>ML787201.1:314927-332965 GCA_009831015.1 Picea engelmannii
GCACAGAGAACCTGGAACTAAAGACACTAGAGTCGCAGCTCTAAGAGGCGAAGTATCAAGCCAAAAATATACAGGCACAGTTGAAGCCCCTGTTAGCTATGGAAAGAATGAAGTGATCCTAAGAGTAGAAGACCTCCCAGTAGTAGATCCACACTATCCAGAGTAGAGTTATGGAGATAACTCAGAAACTCCAACTTGTACAAGAAAAGGCTTACCAATTATTTACAGAGCTAGAAGGCTAAGGAGCAGAGCTAGAGAAGGTTTTCACTATAGTTGAACAACATCTAGAGGGACCTATCAACGATGCAATCATTCAAGAGTTCACTGAATAGGAGGTCATAGCAAAACAACAATTCTAAGCAACTTGAGCCAAGCATGAGGAGTTTGAAGTAGAACTAGTCAAACCAGAGTGACTCAGAACGAGTCGCAGGTGAGTGTTGGGGGCTTGTTGGCCCTTGACCAAGTTTTGAGAGTTCTTGATCATGTTTGACCATTTTGGACTTCAACATACTGTCGAAGGAGAACCTCAAGACGAAGAAGATATCGTGAGATCGCGACCCATTTTTGGGTCCTTTTTGGGATTTGGGAATATGTAATGGGTAAGGGATTGTCGGCCCATGGGTTTACCCATGTTTAGGCCTATTTTGTAAAGTATAAATAAGTAGCTAGGTGACATAAGTAGTGTGGCCGATAAGATAAGTGCTAAGTGCAAGTATGGTTTGTAGATGCTCTGTGCATATTGTGAGAAACTTGTAGAGATAAGTGCAAGTTGTTGTAATAGACTGTGAAAGGTTTTGTGCTAGACCTAGCTCAGGGAAGGAGGATCTAGTGAGGTGCGCGTAGATCTCCTGTCCTATGGGGAGTAGGTGTTTTGTGGCTCCGTGCATGTATATAAATGATTGAAGCTAATAAAGAAGAAGAGTTGGTGGACATAGTGCCAAGGTAGGGGTGAACCACATATATACTGTGTTGTTCTTATTTGTGCGATGTGTTGGTGTATTTATGTGTTATTTTCTAAGTTCTTGATATAGATAGCTAGATAGATAGATCTGTTTATGATTTGTGCTTATGATGAATCTAGATTCTAGATCTGACATAGGTGAATGTGCTTAGTGCTTGAATCTTCTAGATCTAATCTCTTTCTTTATGTTAAGTGCTTAAATGCATTAGATCAGGGTGAATGTTGCGAGGATCTATTTTATTTGTGGAGTAGGTATTGGTTAAATATCGATGAAGGTTTACTGATGAGTTCTCTGTTAAATACTAGAATCACATATCTGTGTCATAGATAAGGTTGTAGACATCTGAGTCCTGCAACCACCCCTGCCTCTACCTCAGGTGAGACTTCATCGACTTTGCAGGTGTTTCCAAAAGGGTCGGTAGTTAGGGTTTTGTTGGTGCACTGTTGTAGCTTTTAACCCTGGGTCACCCCTGTGCCAACATCGAATCTACAGGGATTTTTTTTTTTAATGTTAGGAATCTCTGGTTGAAATCCTTAATATTTTATTTAGGATTCATTTTCATACTAGATATTTCCATTTCCAGGACTTCTAGAGATTTATCATCTCCAATTTTTTCTAGAAAGCAAGTTTCAAACTTGTCCCAAGAGATGATCATTTTTGGTTGTTGCGAAAAATACCAGGTTGAAGCATTCCCCTCAAAAGTGTAGGGGGATAACCTACACACGAGATCCTCATGTTTGACACTCTAGAGCCTAACAACTAACATGAAATTCTTGATGTGATCCTCAAATGATTTCTTCGAATCTGGGTCAAATTTGGGCAGCCACTTTTTCGAATGATTGGGCAATGAGTGTTGGGGTCGAGGTACTACCACGACATCTTGATTGAGCCAAGGTCTGGCAGGATTATTTTGGTTTTCCATGGGAGTTGGAGGAGATGAAGGTTGAGATCATTCAGACAAAGAAATTCCTTCATCTGAGGATTCCTCTCTTGAAGAGGGTGGAGAAGAATCAGGTGGGGATGGTGGGATACTAGATCCCCCAACACCAAGGATTAGGGCTTCAGAAGGATCGATGATATTACCGCCTAATGGGTTATCGAGAAGACCAGTGTCAAGAGTTTGTTCTCGTAGATTGGTAAAATCAATGGGTTGATTTAGTTGTCTACCAGGCTCTCTGATTCAAGACAAAGAACTTTGAGTTCTTAAAATTGACTGTTGAACAATTTCCTGTAAATCCATCCCTTGAGGAGTTGGTGTCATTGTCTCGATAGGAATGTTAGGAGTAGTTTCTAAGGTGGTAGTTGGTTCAAGTGTAACGTTAGGGTCTGAGTGACTACACATTACGACAGGAGAATGATTTTTTTTGGGACTCCTATGGCCTCCTCGTGCCATCAATGACTTTCAGACCCTCCTTCTAATGCCATTTGTTGATGGGCATTTATGACATACCGTCAATGGGAAGGGAAGATCCAGACTGGGGTTTTCTATTTAACCCAAGCCATTTGGTATCATCTACGCTGACGGGTTTTATGGCTCCATTATCCAACTGAGATTCTAAAAAAACTAAAATATGTGAACTAACTAAAGATACAACTCTAACAATCAACACTTTAATTACAAAATGCTTAACTAACAGTGGTATTATATAGAGAAGCTATATACAATTTACAAGGTTTAAGCAAAGCCTTGTGAAAATAATTGTTTTAAAATAATGGATCTAAACAAGATTAAAAATAAACAAAAAATATTCTAGTACTCTAACTACCAAACTAATAAACAATGGATGAATAATATTGTAAATGATATAACAAAAATAGACAAATAATTTAATGTTTAAATGATGCAATCATTATTCATTCACAAATAAACAAATTAAATAAATAATAAACTAACTAACCTCTTGTTGATCATCAGTACTAAGCTAGATTCATCTCTTTGTATTTGTATAAGCTCCTCTTAACATGTGTCAAGTGTAAACCTATGAAAAAAGCAAGCATAATACTTCCAAAAAAAACTCAAAGAAGTCTTTTATATTACGGAACAATTCTAAGATGACAGAAAGACAAATGATTTTATATCATGTGACTTTAGAATGTCCAATAAATGAAAATGAAAGAAATTCCAGTTCTCAGTAATCATATTACCAACTACCTAGCATCAGATGTAAACTCAAAATAATTTAATAGATGATCAGTCCCAAATATCAGCTGAACCAAAATATAATGAACCGCATAAATAAAAACATGATATAAAATATTATATGCAGAATAGACTAAAGCTAGTTCGATACAGACAAAATTTCACATCTAAAAATTACATGAGAAAACAATGAAAACATTGCACAATCTACACAAGATCAAAGCCAAAGAGTAAACTGATTTCCCATGTACTTTCAAAAAAATAAGTCCATCATATGGTCCAGGAGGATTTTCCTCTATCATTGGGAAAGAAACGCTATTTAAACAAGTTCCTGGTATGTTCCTCATATCATGCAAGATAGAGGCAGATATTTTAAAATAAGCTTTTACTAAAATCAAATAACAAAAAGATAATTTTGTTGAAGTCTTTCAATCCAAAACAGTTACATTACTAAACATGTTTTTCAAAAATGAAAATCACTAGTCCACTAAATGTTCAACCCATGACTCATTCTACTAATCGTAGCACATCAATCTAGTGTTCACCTGAGACAAGGAAAACGAAATCTAAATTAGGAAATAATCAAAATAAATAATTAAAAAGACAAGCTATAGAATCTTCGATTCTGTAGCTAGTCTAAAATAAAATAAAAAATCAAAACTAATTTACTTTTTATACAAACATAATCAAATCGTGAAATACAAAAGAGTTATTTACCAATTCAGAAATTCAAAAGAGAAGCATCAGATAAATCAGAGTTTATAATAGTATTGAAATTGGTGGAATTATTAATAACCACATTTCTTGATCTCTTAATGCACTTGTTGGCTCTGTGTGAAGTTGACCGAATGCAAGCCCTGAGATCATTGTTTTCTCTTTCAAGGACCGATTTCCAAGTGACCACTTGATTCAACTATGCCTATAGGTAAGGAATATCTTGGTAGTACCTTTTGATCCAGTCAAAACAATTCTCACAATACATCGGTTCATGATTTGGTAAAGGTCGAGTTTGATCTATAGTGGGTGACTTATCCTGTTCCAAGATCCTTTTGTTATCATGTTGAATGCCTTAAAAACCTTGTTGTTTCTTTAATAAATGAGGCATATTCGATACAAAATCTAATTGGGGCGCATTGGTACTGGTATCATCGACAGAAATTCGATCGTCGACATCAATCACGGGGATAGGTTTTTCACGATTGTGATGTCGATTCCTCATCATTTTGGATATCAGTCGACTAGATATTTTGTTCTTGAAATCAATGTCTAGAACTCTTGTTTATTTCATCTACCTTGTTTCTTGATTTTACTCTCATTTAAATCACCCATAACTTACCCAGGACTAGGAACAACAAGGACCTTATCCGTCAGTTTATCCAATACATCTTCTAAGGATTTTTTAGGAATAAAAACGGGTCTCTGGTGTGTAGCTTTGAATGACTTATGAAAAACAACATGGATTTTGGTTGTGGCACAGGGCTTCCATGTAAGTTGACATGTAGGTTTCTCAAAGGAGTTGATAGATGAGGGATGGTGGGATCATCAGAATGCAAAGGTGAGTCTTGTAGATTTTAACCTTGTATAATATTTACTTCAAACATATTTTCAGTAAAAGAACAGAAAAGATACAATGGAAAATACAAACATTACACGGAGATTTTTCCCCTAGAAACCCAAACCGGGAAAACCAGCATATTCTATATTCATTCATAGTGATACCTTGTTTATAATGCAATATACATATAGGAGCCAACGACATCCAAAACCATAACCCAATGACCTTGATTATTCAACAACCCTAATTCCTTAACTGGAAATAGAAAACCATCGGCAAAGAAACCATGTGTCGAAAAACCACCTAAATATGTGACATGTTTCCCGAGGTAGAAAAAATTTTCTCGGGGGAATTTTCCCCCCTTCACCCCCCAAGGGGGCGGCCTAGCATCCCCCCCTAAAACCCCCCTACACGCTCCATGCAATTCCCAGACACTACTACTCGTGCAAATAATATAACATGTACCCAACATTCTCTGACTTGTTGTTTTCTTTGCATACAGGGTGTTACAGGGTTACATAGTCAACAATCCAAGGAAGCAATGCCCATGGACCCTCTACACCAAGAGAACTTCTCATTTCTCACATATTTTGTTAAGGAGTCTACAACATTATTCAAAGTGTCCACCTTCATCAGTGATACTTTCTTTTCTTCAATCATGTCTCTCACAAAGTGATATTGAATATCAATATGCTTTGTCTTTGAATGATAAGTTAGGTTCTTCTCCTAAAAAATTGCACTCTGACTATCACACTCTATACTTACAACTTGTTGTACCAACCTAATACCTAAACACAATATTTGTAACCATATTTCTTCCTTACTTGCATGAGTGGCTTCCATGTATTCAGCTTTTGTAGTTGAAAGTGCCACTACATCATGTCTTTTGCTCATCCAACTTATTGCTCCTCCAAATAGGTTAAACACATACCCACTTGTAGATCTCATGCAATCCAGATCTCCTCCTTAGTCTGCATCCACAAAGCCATGTATATCCACCACTCTATCCAATCCTGATCTTCCTTCATAGCACAATCCATAGCTAGCAGTGCCACACAAATACCTAAAAACCCATTTTACTGCTATCTAATGCTCCTTCCCTGGTTTTGACATACACCTGCTCAAAAATCCCACTACATGTGCAATGTCCTATCTACTACAAACCATTGCATACATCAAACTGCCAACTTCACTCACATATGGAACACGAGACATGTCCTCCTCCTCTTCATGTGTCTTGGGACACTGATCCGCAAATAACTTTACACCAACAGGAATAGGAACCTTGACTGGTTTACATTCCTACATATTAAACCTCTACAATATTGTCTCAACATATTTTCTCTGATTTAACCAGAGTTCCCTCTTTTTCCAATCTCTTTTGATTTCCATGCCCAAAATGAAATTTGAAGCACCGAGATCCTTCATGTCAAATTTAGAGGACAACTGAGTTTTCACATACTAGATAATCTCCTTGTTGTTTCCTATTAGCAACATGTCATCCACATACAATACCAAATAAATCAAATGATCGCCAATTAATTTAAAATACACACAGTGATCCTATTTGATTCTTGTGAATACAATTCCCAGCATATAGGTATCAAATTTTTTATACCACATCCTTGGTGATTGTTTTAAACCATACAGGGACTTTTTCATCTTGCATACCAACTCCTTATTTCCCTTAACAACATAACCTTTTGATTGCTTCATATATATTTCTTCTTCCATATCCCCATGTAGGAATGTTGTATTCACATCCATCTGTTCTACTTCAAAATCAAATGCAGCAACAATAGATAACAGAAATATTATAGAGGTTAACTTGGAAACAAGAGAAACAATCTCACCAAAATAAATTCCCTCAACCTGGGAATAAACCTTTGCTACTAATGGAGCTTTGTATTTCTCCACTTTTCCTTCTGCATTCATCTTCTTTTTAAATGCCCATTTGCTTCCAATGGGATTTATTCCAGTCGAAAACTTCACTAGATCCCAAGCCTCATTCTTATCCAAAGATGCCATTTCTTTGTCTATGGCCCTTTTCCATATATTTCCATCCTCTGAATCCACTACTTCCCTGACAGTTCTAGGATCATCATCACTAATAGACAAATCAAAATTTGAACGAAAATTAGATGGACTATACCTTTCGGGTAGCCTTGTTTCTCGAAATGATATCCTCAATATTGGAGTATGAGGATCTTCTTCTTCTCATTCATGTTCTTCTGTAGAGTCTGGTTCATCATTCTTTAAATCAAACTATATTTTCTCTGGTTCTTCCTTACTTGGTAGGACTTCCTGTTTAACAACATCCTTCATTTCTCTAAATACCACATCTCGGCTATACACTACCTTCTTAGTTTCTGGGTTCCAAAGATTATAACCTTTGAGACCATCTTTATATCCAATAGAGATATATTTTTCGGCCTTCTTATCTATCTTACTCTTGTTTTCCTTTGGAACATGAACATATGCATTACAGCCAAATACCTTGAGATGTGTGAGATAAGGTTCCTGACCATTCCAAACCTCTTGTAGAGTCTTGTCATCCAACGTTGATGAGGGTGATCTGTTGACCAAGTAACATGCAGTACCCACTGCCTCTACCCAGAATTCTTTCCCTAACCCGACACCACTAAGCATGCACCATGTTTTTTCCATCAACATCTTGTTCATCCTTTCTGCAACTCCATTCTATTGAGGTTTATATGGAATAGTATTCTGCCTTTATATACCACCCTTCTTACAGAATTCTTCAAATTCATTCCCGCAAAACTCTCTACCATTTTTTGTCCTCAACACCTTAATTCTTTTCTCTGTATGATTCTCAACAAGAGCCTTAAACTCTTTAAACCTATCAAAGACTTTGTATTTATTCCTGGGGAAATATATCCGAGTATTCCTCGAGAAGTCATCTATAAATGAGACATAGTACACAGATTTTCCCAATGATGGGACCGACACAGGTCCAAAAACTTCACTGTGAACTAGCTGTAAAATTCCTTCTGACCTCTTTGCACCAGAGTGGAATCTTACCCAATTCTGCTTCCCATATAGAAAATGTTCACATAAATCAAAATCCAGAGAGTAGTTAGACATATCTTCAACCATACCTTTATCGTGTAGTAGTGGAAGACCCTTCTCTCCAATATGCCCTAGTATCTGATGCCACAGCATAACCTTTTCTCGAGAGACTATAAGAGTTATTTCTTATTCAACTCCAATATCATGAACAATTGAAGTATTACACCCATCACTAATAGTGCTTCCTTTCAGCGTATACAGAGTTCCAAACCGAACTCCCTTCATCAACACCATTTCTCCTTGAACCATCCTACAGGTTTCCTTTTCAAATATTGTTTTTACCCCTGCATCGTCCATTTTTATTACAAAAATAAAATTTATAGCCAAACCTAGGATGTGCGGAACACTAGGCAGTATTCTAATCCTTCAATCTATGAGCCTCAACTTGACTTTTCCTCATCCTATGATTCTGGTTGTCGAATCATCACCTAAGAAAAAATTACCTCCATCATACCTTTCATATTTATAGAACCACTCCCTGTGGGGAGTCATATGAAAGGATGTACCAAATTCAACCAACCATGCCTCATGATCTACATGTGTTCTTGAAGAAGCCAAGTACACATCCCCTCCTTCTTCCTTGGAGGTCTTTTCTTCTGTAGAGATTCTTCATATCCCTTCTTTTTCTCAACTTTGTATCTACACGTCTTCTTGTAGTGCCCTTCTTTTCCACATCTCCAACATACCTTTACAAACTTTTCGGGATATGTAGATCTACCCTTAGACTTAGATCTCCCACTTGAGAACTTAGATCTATTTCTTTCCTGGAAACGTCCTCTTGTAAATAATGCGTATGTGCTTTGTCCTTCCATTTTGTTTCATCTCATATCCTCCGACAATAAAGATGAGACCACTTCATCAAACTTCAAGGAAGTTGTATTAATACCTATGGCCACAACCAGAATATCCCACGAGTCTCGTAAAGAACACAGTAAACTAATACATTTATCTTCATATGAAATTTTAATCTCAATAGATACTAACTAACTTACCACAATATTGAAGGTATTCACATGTTCTACCACTGAGTCTCCATCTCTCATCCTCAGGTTATACAGATTCTTTCTCAGGAATATTTTATTCACTAGGGACTTAGATTGATACAACTTCCCCAACTTATCCCATAAATCCTTGGTTGTAGCTTCCTCTGACACATTCAGTAATACTAAATTGGAGAGACATAGTTGGATTGTGCTCTTTGCCTTTCGATCCAAATTTTTCCAGTCATCTATTGAAGTTCCTGTAGGTGCAGTACCTAGATCTACCATGATCCACTAATCTTTGTCCACCAACACATATTCCATGTTGAGCTTCCCCAGCTCAAAACTTTTCCCATTAAACTTCTCGATCTCCATCTTCAAATTGTTTGCCATTTATTTTCACCTGAAAAATCAATACCACAGATCTACCACTGTAACAAGGCTTATCACAGTCCCGAGCCAAAACCTTGACCACAAAGGCATCCCATTGAAGACAAATTAGCACTGATACCAAATGTATATTTTAACTTGTACAATATTTACTGCAGACAAATTTTCAGTAAAAGAACAGAAATGATACAATGGAAAATACAAACATTACACGGAGATTTTTCCCCTAGAAACCCAAACTGGAAAAACCAGCATATTCAATATTCATTCATAGTGATACATTTTTTACAATACAATATACATATGGAGACAGCGGCATCCAAAACCCTAACCTAATGACCTGGATTAGTCAACAACCCTAATTCCTTAACCAGAAATAGAAAACCATCGGCAAAGAAACCACGTGCCGAAAAACCACCTAAATATGTGACATGTTTCCTGAGGCAGAAAATGTTTTCTCAGGGGCTTTCACCCCCCCCTCAAACCCCCCTGTGTGCTCGACACAACGCCCAGACACTACTACTTGTGAAAAGAATATAACACATACCTAACAAGTCTATTATGGTTTTAGGTGGAGCAAACTCATTTCTATCTATGAAATATTGCCAATTATCCCCAACCTTTGACATTTGTGAAATAACCAATATTCAAATCAGGCCATGATAGAATAAGCTAGACTGTGCATTTAGGTTTTACCTTTGGTAAAATTTGGCCATTTTTTGCAGGCTCTTAAGCAAGTAGAATGGCATATTTAAATCAAACCCTAAAAACACCATCAACAAACGGACATGAAACAGGAAAACTAGCCCATATCTACCCTCACAGGTGACAAATTGCTTAAGTATAAAAAATAAAACATGCCATCGGGGTTTAAACAAAACAATCGGTGTACCTTTAATATTGTAGCGCGATCTCTTGGAAGCTATTAGTAGGTTCCAAGGGACGTCTTCAAATTTGAGGTTTTTGAACCAACGAGCTCCCTCTTGGGGAAATCCTGTGGCTTCTGCAATTGAATCCTCAGTCACCTCCATTTGTAAATCTCTTATCTTGGCCTTAGAACCATCGAAGTTTTGGGAAAAATCTTGAGCAACCTCGAGGTTAAAACCCTCGAATAATTTTATGAACCCGACCCAACCAAAAGCCACGAGATCATCCATAATGTCTTCGTGTGAGACAAGGGCCTATGAGCCATTCTGCTCCATCCTCACCATTGGTCATGAAAAACCAGTAGGATTAGTGAAGGGGGGGCCAGGTTTGAAACCACACGAAATAAAGGATAAGATTTTCATTTTCGGAGGAGACCTGATACCCAAGGCTTAGGGAGAAAGCCACCATAGACAACACTCAAGATGTTGAGTGGATTCAGTACCAGAGGACAAGAATAAAATGAAAACCAACTCCTCTAATGACCACCTAGCCCAAAAATGAAGAAATACCACCTCAGGAAATGAATGTGATCTTGTGCTAGCAGGATGAGGGATTGATTGTTTCATAACGTGGCTGACAGTCCTGTACACAAGGATTAGACCATGATAGGAAAAAATGGGATAGCATTCACATTTCAAGTTATATCAAATTTTATTCTCATAAATGATCGAAAATGTGGTAGGTGATAATCAAAAAAGCAAAAAGAATAAAATTCCTAAGGCATACCTCCAAGGTGAACGACTCATATGTTAATGGTAAGAAAGCAACCCATAACACAATAAGTTCAAAAACCTTTAAGGTTCTTAAGATCATTAGGTTACCTTATGTATTCATTCAATTTCATAAAGAGAGCCTCTAGAATCTGCACGATGTGTTCAAACCAGAGCTTGTCTCATTTTCATGCTTATAGTCATGAAATTGAAAAAGAAAAAATGAGAGATTAAAAGAAATGAAATCAAACACACAGCTAATCAAATGAATATTTCAAAACAAAAACATTATTGAAGTCTTCGCAAAAAAAAAGAGGCAGCTATAGAAAATTGTATCCCATAAAGATTATGGTTTAACATTGATAAAATCGACATGAATATCTAGCTGCCAACACACTGATAACTTGGTATCCACAGAAATGGTGGAGAAATTGGAGTTGGAGACAATTTCACATCAAAGTCCGTATAGAGTCTCATGGTTGCAGAAAGGACACTAGGTAATGGTAACTAAATGTTGCAAAGTTGAATTTAAGATAGGAGGATATAGAGATGATATTTTTTGTGATGTGATTCCCATGGATGTATGCCATGTATTGTTGGGGATACCATGGAAATTTGACAGAAATGTCATTCATGATGGGAGAAAAAATACTTATACCTTGGAGAAAAATGGTAGGACACACATGCTACTACCAACAAAGGATAATAAAGTGAAGGAAGAAGACAACACAAGTATACTTCTCATGAGTGGGAAGGAACTCCTAAGTCAAGTAAATAAGGAACAAGAGATGCAATTTGATGTGGTGAGGAAGCCCTGAGTCATCCTTACAAGTACTTATATAAATGATCTACCTTAAGAGATTTAGGAGCTGTTGGAGAATTTTGCTGACATAGTAGTGGATGAGTTACCTAGTGTTGATGGGTCCTAAATCCCTGATTCAATAGTAGGAACCAAACCCGCCACCGAGGCCCAAATAGACTCTGCGGCGTTTAATGGTGGAATGGTTCTCTAGATCTTGCGATTCAACCAATTTATCAATGGGCTATAAGTTTTCTTTTGAAGGATCTTCCTTCAGTTCAGACTATCTCTTTTTGTATTTTCTCTTGGGTGAGACCGAAATGAGATGTAAGCTGACATAATCCAACTTGGTGACAAAAAGGATTAAATTCTAACTACTGGGGAAGAGGCTAAACTTGGGATAACTGCTGCTCAAGTATGGAGACAATGATTCTATACCACAGGACTAATACTAATACATTAACCTCTTGAGCATCCAACTCCTATCTGAGAAACTAATTATTAGAAAGAAAACACATATGTAAATAAGATAATGGAAAGAAAAATAATGCATCTACCATAATCATTCATCACATGTTAACACAATGATTCGTCTTCATCATTTAAAGTAAAGAACAAAAACATATTGCACCAAATAACTTGACAATAGATTAAACAACTCTTACTCATTACAACATCATTCTTGAAACGAGATGGGAAATAGATCTTCTCCATGTCCAATCACATGCATTTGATGAAAATGAATTGTCTCTAGTCCAGAAGGACTTCTCAATTCATAGCAGCTTCAAAATAATTCTTAACAACAAAAAATAAAGAGTTCTTACAACAACCATCGACCTCTCACTAATTGGTTGATGTCTTTATTTATAATGTAAAGTTTAACTAAAATTAACGATTAAGTGCAGATTAAGAAAAACAAAATTCGCCATGTGGCATCCTATACTAACATTTTCTTTAACAGTCAACCCAAGATATCTCTTGTAAAGGGTGATTTCTCTCGTACTCAGACCAACTAATAATTAACTCTTCACAAGTTTTGGCCCATGGAAATTTGTGTTGTTCCATCGGAGTCGCGTGTATTCCCCTGATGTCCATCGCATGCATCTGGTACTTCACTAGACTATATTTCGACTGTTGTAGCATGGTTCGATCTATGATTAGATTCTCTGCAAATCTTTGCACTTTCCCTAGCCTTGCATCGGTCATCTTTGTGAGCTCTTTGGTCTATAATGAATATTGTTTCACATGCGAATCGACTACGTCGCTTAGGTCGACGAAGTTGTTGGGGTTGTCGAATTCGGGAAGTCTGATATCCTTCATTAATTTATTAATTTTATCCCATTGCTTCTTGCATCTGATCCACTGCTCTTGGATTTATCAATGTGGTTCATGAGGCATCTTAGCCCAGTACTCGGTTGATCGCTTCATGCGATTAAGACTACTTTTGCCTACCATCTGAATGCCATGTTCTTCTTTGTCTCGTCTCTGCTGGATTGCATCAATGTACTCGATTCTTTCTACTTCTTTTTGCACCCTTTCATACCATCGCTCCATATCCTTGCATGTCATGAGTGCCATGAGAGTTTCCTCCTGGAACTTAGCTATTTTTGTAGTTAAAAGGTGTCTTTCTTTCTTGAAATCATTATAAAATTATTTGAACTTACCTTTCAGGTACATAGCAGTCTGCATGGTGCCTTTATAGTATTAGTCCAGATGATGCAAGTGTTCTATCTCCTTTAGGGAAATAGCTAGCTCCTTTTCATCCCTTTTGGCTTTATCCAGGGTGGCCTCTGAGAGTTCCTTCCCCATGCCTATAAGTTCAGACGTCTGGGCGTCTACTGTGTTTATCAAGTTCTCCTTTGTAGTAACAAAGATGGAGTGATCCAACATGATATTTATTTTCTTTGTAGTCCTTTGAATGATGGAATTTCTCTTTCGGTCGTAGGAGATTGCATAGATATATTCTACCTCATCTACCAGCTTGGGTATCTGCTGATCGCCCCATGAGAGTATGTCTCCCAGGCTACCGGTGGGGTATACTTGTTCAATATTGGGCTCCTGAACTTCCTCGTTGTGCCTCAAAGAACCGGCCTCTACCTCTCGCTTGTTGGGGGTTTGTGTATTGAGCGGAATAGCGACGTCGGGCACAGAATTATTACTTACTTTTTCATTGGCCCCAGAACCGTTGATTTCCTTTCACGGGGATTCTTTCTTTGGCTTATCCAATTCAGGGTTGTCCTTCAGATATGATTCTATTTTCGATGTGTCGGGTTCCTTTGTTTTGAGGTCACTTTCATCTTTTGTTTCCTTTTGTGGGACCTCCTTTGTTTTCACTTCAGGCTCAGGGGAAGAAGTCTTCTTAGGTCCTTTTTCCTCTTGGACACGCACATGGTTGTTGTGAGATGAATCTGGGCTCTCATCGTCACTATATATAGTTACAATCTTGCTCAAAGGATTAGGCATGCATGTTTCTACTGAAACCTGACCTGTCTTTGGTTGAGTCATCCTGCCTACTAGTGAATTGACCAACGATGTTGTAGATTCAAGGTTTTTGAAATTGGGGCTTCTAGGCTTCGTCAGGATTCCTTCTTGACTTTATTAAACAATTCTTCCCAGTGAGGGAATATATTTTTTGCCCTAATGTTCACCTCTATGCCTCCAATGTCCTTCTTGGTGGTTGTCTCAATGACGAGCACCGGTTTTGGAGCAAATTCCAATTGCCTCACAATTACTAGGGAGGAAACTTCTCCCGCCTTTAGTTCTTGTAGCCCTGGTGCTCTTGGGGATTTCCTAGTGGTGGGTTTCTTGGAAGGCATTGTTATTGCAACTGAAAATGGGCCTTTAAACATGCGAACAGAGTAATTTTGGGTGGAAACATATGAAATGAAGTGTAAAACACCATAAGCCGATACATACCTACAATGCTTGCTAAAATTGTTCTTTAATACTCACTAACCCTTGGAAGCCTTCTCCAGATTGCTAGCATTTCTCCTCTGTGTGCTCTGAACTCCTTACCATGAAGAATAGGTTCATACAAAATAACTCAAAAGAATATAACGGGAGAGATCCTATCAGTCATATCAATCAGTTAATATGAGTAATGAATGAAATTCAAAACAAACTATCGTCGGATCTCTGCAAATAAATTCTAACTTGGTAGATGGCATAGGCACGGAGGGAGATGCATTGTATCTGAAGGCTTAAATGGTCCCTTTTGATTTGCACACGAAATAGCAACTAATGAATGATCCATGAATTAACTAACATTTTAAATGTGTCGTACCTAACATGTCTTAGGGCTAAAACGTCTCATCACGTCGTGTCTCTTTGATGGAAAGATCGAGGATTAGCGATATCCTTGTTTATTTTTCCGTTGGTTCCCTCCTGAGACAACCTCCTATGCCAAAAGGTATCGGGGATCGGTGATCATGGATAGTTCAAGCACATTGTTTCTTTGCGGGTTATCACCTTCGTAAATCTCTGACGCCGAAAACATTCTGGGAGTCGGTGATCCAAGATACCACTCTTTTACTTGTGCAATGCTTACTATTCTCATTTTTATATCGATGCTGAATGGATCACTCTTTGGTGATATCTTTAGTGAAGCTTATTCACGGAGACAAGAGACCTCCTTCTGTCGACACCGGTGAAATTTGGCACTTGGCTATTTTGGTTTTCTCAAGCGATTTTTGTCACTTTTAATCTTTCTCGATGCTGAATTTCCTAAGCGCGTTGGGGAGAACTTTAGACTATCGGTTCCTTAAGTAAAAGTTAGTGCCTTTTAAAGTTAATATGATTTTCACACGTTCAAGAAAAATTTAAATGACTCAACATGAAAACATAAATGATAAGCATAGGCAACAGTTTCATACTGAAGCACGATTAGACAGTGAAAAAGATCAAATGGTACCCAAAAAGTAAAATTTTGACATAGACCTTTTTAGGGTGTGTTGAGTGCTCAAAAAATGGTGATTCACTGGGTGAAAGAAGAATCTTTGTTCCCTATCCAAGGCTAAGCTGATACAAAATTTGATGGAGAACCTTGATTGGTTTGACAATTAGAACTTCTTTACCTTTGCATTTGAAGTTCTTTGGTTGATGATTCCTGGTCTGCCCATGGGGTTTTAACCCTTTTCCTCCTTCATTTCCTTTGACCCTAACTCATGCCCCATTTTTACGAAAGTTTAGCAAATCACTCACCGACATGAAGCCTTCAGTTACCTTTACTCACTTTCTTCGGTGTCTCTCTGCTGCCAGCGAGCATCCATAGCCCCGATGAAGATATCTATATACCCTCTCCTACTTTTCACTCTTTTGATAATACCAATTTTATTTCATCATGACACCTTGAGCGAGCAGGAGAGGATGATGTCTGTTTATTTTGCAAGCTGAGATGATCAAGGTGGATCCTTTATTAAATTTATTTTTTGGGTTTATGTAGTCCTTTCCAAAACCGCCAAGCAGACACTTCTGACATTTCTCTGGAGTTCTTCATTTGGCAAGGTTTAGATAGAGGACTCCTAAGAGCAACCACATATCCTCCTATGCTTATTTTGTTTGTAAGTGAGTGATAGTTTAGGAACAAAGCTCGCTTTGTTGCATGTTTTAAGATCAACCATTGTCCTACTAAACGCAAATTTGAAAACGCAGAAATCCAGGTAGCAAAAAGAAAATAACAAACAATGCATTTCACAATCACAGAAGATACTCAACAAAGAACATAAAGCACACACATTTTTTTGTTTTTGTTTACTTTCAATTTCTTATTGAAATATTGTTTTAGGGCCTGGACATTCACTGGAAGGGCATCAATTTCCCCCCTTGGATTCTGTAACCGATACGTGCCTGCCCCAATCTTTTTAGCCACTTGGAAAGGTCCAAGCCATGGATTTTGAAACTTAGAATTCTTCCCTTTCGATTCATTTGCTCTGTCCCACTTTAGCACTAGGTCTCCTACTTCAAAGTTCTTCTCTTTAGCCTTATGCTTATCAAACCATATTTTCACTATATGTTGGTGAGTTAGGAATTTTGACTTAGACTTTTCTCTTTCTTCCTCCAGCATGAGCAGAGTGTTGATTCTTCATTGTATGGCCAATGAAGGCTCCTCATTGGAATCTTGGGCTAGTTGAAGAGATGGAATACAAAGCCCATTTAGGAGGATGGATTCTTGCCCATAGACCAGAAAGTACAAGGAATTTCCTATAGCTTCTTTGGGTGTGACTCTGTCGGCCCACAAGTCATTGTGGAGTAGATTATGCTAATTCCTTTGGTTATCTGCAACCTTCTTTTTTAATATCCTCATTAAGTTCTTGTTAGTTGATTATGCCACACCATTTCCCTATGGATAGTAATTTGTCGAATACCTAATTATGATTCCTTTGTCCAGAGAAAAATCCGTCAAAAGGGTGGAAGAAAAATAAGTTACGTTATCAAAGACCAGGACATAAGCGACACAAAACCTTGTGATTAGTTGTTGTTCTATAAATTGGATTACTACCTTCTCATTTACCTGAGTTAGAGGAAGGACCTCTGCCCATTTCGTGAAATAATTAGTTGCAGTAAGAATGTACTTGTGTTGTTTTAAAGAGCTGGGTGTAATTTATCTTATGATATCCAACCCCCATTGCTCAAAAGGCCCAGAGACAGCCACAGGTTGGAGTGGGACTGTTGCTCGCTTCTCCCTCTCGGTGCTCATTTGACAAGTTTTATAGTTTCTAGCATAAGAATGAGCATCCTTGAACAAGGTGGGCCAATAATAGTCGTCTCTCAGAATATTATGAGTGGTGGTGTTTCTTGTGAAATGTCCCCCGGCACGGCCATCATGGAGCTCCTTCAGCACTTTGTCTGCATCTTCACGTCTGACACATATTAATATTACTCCATCATAATTGATTCGGAAGAGTACCGAATTTATAAGGCGATATTGTGAAAATTTTAACCCGAGGGCTCTCCTTTCCCTAGGGTTGAGGTTTTCTAGACAAGTCCTGTGGTGTAGGAGATAAGCTAAATCCTTATACCAAGACTCTTGTCCTAGGGAGATGTACCATACTTCACCACACCAAAGTGCCATTTCGTTCTCCCATCTGGAATCTTCATTTACTTGGTCTTGGGCTTCAGCTGCAATCCTACATAACCCTTGTCCTTTTACTAGTTTGGCAAGTTTTATATCTAGATCAAATTCTTGGACAACTGCCATCCAGTTCCCTCTTATTTCCCCCATTTCTTGTTGGGTAAACAAAGACCGCACTATAGGGTGCGGCACAATCACTTTTGATCTAAAAATGAAGAAGACTTGAAAAACTTGAAAACTTATTGCAAGTGAATGTTATGTGTTTAAAGCAAAAGGATCAGTTTGCAACACATAAAATAAAGGATTACTTAGGCAAATTATACATAGACAGCAGCATAAACATTGAACATAAACACATATGCACAACAATTGATAAAGGAGTTCACCCCTCCTATGGGCTACATCTCCTGGTCCA
>ML787201.1:346244-378482 GCA_009831015.1 Picea engelmannii
AACAGATCGGTATTCGGTGATATCTTTAGTGAAGCTTATTCATGGAGACGAGAGACCTCCTTCTACCAATGCCGATTAAATTCAACGCTCAGCTATTTTAGTTTTCTCAAGCGATTTTTGTCACTTTTAATATTTCCCGATGCCAAATTTCCTAAGCGCATTGGGGAGAACTTTAGACTGTCGATTCCTTAAGTAAAATTTAGTCCCTTTTAAAGTTAAGATGATTTTCACAGGTTCAAGAAGACTTTAAATGACTTAACATGAAAACATAAATGATAAGCATAGGCAATAGTTTCATACTGAAGTGAAATCAGACAGTGCGAAAGATCAAGTGGTACCCAAATAGTAAAAATTTGACATAGACCTTTTTAGGGTGTGTTGAGCACTCAACACCTAGCTCATTTCCACCCATAAGGAGTATCATCCATCACATTTATATCATACCAAGAGTGAGTCTTTCGAACAAAGCAATGTATAGATTGACACCTCAAGAGAATGAGGACGTAAATAAACAAGTCCAGTATTTGATGGACAAAGGTTTGGTCAGAGAAAGTTTGAGTCCATGCACAGTACCAACTGTGTTGAGTCCGAGAAAGGATGGAGGATGGAGAATATGTACAAATTGAAGAGCTATAAACAAAATCACCATCAGGTACAGATTTCATTTTCCCAAGATGGATGACTTAATCGATTTCTTGAGCAAAGCAAATTATTTTTCAAAAATAGACTTGAAAAGTGGATATCACAAGATAAGGATGAGAGAAGGTGATGAGTGGAAAACAATCTTCAAAACGAATGAAGGGTTGTATGAGTGGATTATTATGCCATTTGGCTTGACAAACTCCCCAAGTACTTTTATGAGGTTGATGAATGAGTTATTAAAAGGTTTTATTAGTAAGTTTGTGATTATATATCTGGATGATATACTAGTCTTCAGTAAAAATGAAGAAGAGAATTTGTGACACTTAACATTAGTGATGAGAAGATTACAACGAGAGAAGCTATTGATAAATCTGAAGAAATCCTCTTTTATGAAGAGAGAACTCATTTATTTGGGTTTTGTAATCTCTTCAAATGAATTGAATATGGATCCAGAGAAGGTGAGAACAATCAGAGAATGGCCATCACCAAGAAGGATATTTGAGGTGAGAAGCTTCCATGGATTAGCAAGTTTCTATCAAAAGTTAATTAGAAATTTCAATGTAATTTGTCCACCAATTTTAGATATGGTGAAGAAGAGACACAAGTCTTTTAAGTGGATAGAAGAAGATGAGAAAAGCATTAGGATATTAAAGGAGAATATAATCGAACAACTGATTCTGGTCTTGCCAGATTTCGAGAAGATGTTTCAAGTACGATGTGATGCTAGTGGGGTAGCAATTGGAGAAGTCTTGAGCCAAGATAATAGGCTTGTTGCATATTGTAGTGAGAATTCGAATGACACCAAGAGGAAGTACTCCACATATGATAAATAATTTTATGTAGTAATTCAATCCTTAAAGAAATGGAGGCACTACCTTGTTCCAAAATAATTTGTTTTGTATAGTGATAACCAAGATTTACAATTCATAACCAGACATGAGAAGTTAAATAAAAGACATGGTTAGTGGATAGAGTTTATGCAAAGTTTCACTTTTGTCATTAAACATATTTTTGGTAATGCTAACAAGGTTGTTGATGCATTGAGCAGGAGATGTCTAATTCTACAGGAATTTCAAGTGAAAACCTTAGGTTCTGAACACCTTAAGGAAATGTATTGTGATGACCCAGATTTTAAAGAGGCATATGAAGCATGTGCAAATAATGTACTTAGAGAAAAAATTCAATGGATAGATTATTTGATTCAAGATGGATTGTTTTTTAAAGGTAGCTAGTTATGCATACCAAAGTTCTTGATGAGAGATAATATGTTGAAGGAAAAACATAGTGGAGGCCTAGCAGGACATTTTGGACATGACAAGACATTTCCACAATTGAACAGTTCATACTATTGGCCAGGTATGAGAGAAGATGTGAAGAAATTTGTAAACAGATGTAAGATTTGCTAGTATGCAAAAGGAAAGAGACAAAGCACTGGGTTGTATCAGTCATTGTCTATTCCAGATAGGCCTTGGGATGTGATAAGCATGGATTTCATGTTGGGATTGCCAAGAACACAAAGGGGAAGTGATTCCATATTTTTCATAGTTGATAGATTCTCAAAGATGGCACACTTTATCCCATGCCAGAAAAATAATGATGAAAGACACATTGCAAATATGCTTTTCAAGGAATTTTTGAGACTTCATGGCTTTCCCAAGAGTATTGTCTCAAACAGAGACACTAAATTTGTTGGTCATTTCTAGAGGACATTGTGGAAGAAAATGGGGACACAATTTTCCTTTAGTTCAACAATAGACCGAGGTGGTAAATTAGAGTTTAGGAAATTTGTTGAGGATTCTGCTCACTGAATATCATATCTAGTGAGATAATATTCTATCACAAGTAGAGTTTTCATACAATGACTCACCAAACAGGAGAAAATGAAAGAGTCCATTCTAGATAGCGTACAGGATGAAACCAAGAGGAGTACCAAAGTTGAGAGATTTGGACTAGAATGAATTCAGAAGCACTGGAGCAGAAGACTTCATTACAAAAATGCAGAAGCTTCATAATCATATCAAAGAGCAGTTGTAGAACAACAATAGAGAATATAAATGCAGATTTGATCAGCATAGGTGAGAACTTCAATTTGAAGTAGGAGATCAAGTTCTGGCACATGTTAGGAAGGAAAGGTTCCCAAGGGGAACATATAACAAATTGAAATTGAAGAAGATAGGATTGTGTAAGATCCTAAGGAAATTTGATTCCAATGCTTATGAGATAGAGATGCCAGAGGGTGTGGGTATATCACCCATATTCAACATTTTAGACATGTATCCTTATAGGGAAGATGACACAAGAGGATCAGAAGATCAAAAAGAGATCCAATGGGAGAAGCAGATGCCTGTAGCAGAAAATCCACAGATGGAGAAGATCATAAATCAGAGGATTGGTAAGAAAACTAGGAGGAAAACTTATTTTGAATATTTGGTAAATTGGAAAGAGCACCCAATAGAAGATTCAAGTTGGGTAAATGAAGCAGATATTCAAAATCATGGAAAGTCAGTGCATGAGCTCATGGATAGGATTCCATATTTTTTGTCCAAAGGAGTATGATGCAGGAGCATCCTCATCAAAGCACGAGTAGAGGACAACTCAACGCCCTAGCGTGTATTTTGAAGTAATTTCAAAATTTAAGATGGAATGTCATGAAATATATTGAAAATATTGTAATTAAAGAAGATCTTAAATGTTATGAG
The DNA here is from genome assembly GCA_009831015.1 of Picea engelmannii. Lineage (NCBI taxonomy): Eukaryota > Viridiplantae > Streptophyta > Pinopsida > Pinales > Pinaceae > Picea > Picea engelmannii. Next base: position 349,586 of record ML787201.1, read on the forward strand.
GCTGAACCATTGCGTGATATCAATGGAGATTGTAATTCCTTTAATGTAGTAAATAGCAGTACAGATCTGAAGCATTCACTCTTATCTGTTTGTACCGATCATTTATTTTAATAACCCTTAGTAGTTGAAAGATTTTAATTTTATAAGATAGCCCTAAGGTAGTCGAAGGGGAAATCTCTACGAGCTCTTTTTGTATAAATAAATGTATTGTTTCCCAAAGGAGGCTACCAAAATTCATTGAAAGTTAGTGAAGATTTTTGTAGTTAAAGACTATTGAAGCTTATCAAGTTGTATGAGCCCATGTACATACCATTTGAATGAATATAACAGAGAAGCATTGATCTAAAATGCTTGGTGTTGTTGTTACTATGTTTATCTAAATGAATGGTAGGATTTTTGTTTAATTGCAATTCTCTGTTATTATTCGTTCTTATGTTATGAATGCATTTACATGGTTGAATGTATGAATTTGTGAGGATTAGATAAGTTTCAATTGTTTCTCTTCTTCAAGCCCATGCAAGGAATGTGTAGTGTCCGCAAGGTGTGCGTTGACAGAGTCTAATTCGACTCAGAAGCTTAGGAGAGTCAATGAGGAGTTATATTTTCAAATACTGCAAAGGGTCACACAAGGTGTGCATATGAAGAAACACACTCATCATCATATTGTTCAGGAGGAACATCTAAGTTGTGTAAGATTTGTTGCAACGAGTGCACAGTCACCCACAAGGGACATAAGTTGTGAAAGAAGCCTGTTGCAAGGTGGGTATAGAGTTGATTTTTGGATAAGTGTCAAAGAAGTCATATTGAAAAGGTTTCATGGAGAAGAAAGCTCAGAAGAGGTAGTGGGTGGAAATTCTTCAGTAGGGAGGACCCCACTAAAAATTTCACAACCAACGAGAAAAGATACATTCTGATGAATCGGGATCTTTCCATATCATGGGATCTAGGAAATTTGCATGGAGAATATTTTCAAAATCCTTCGGAACTTCATGCATTCGGATATTTGGAAGTGTTTAAGGAGAGATATCATCAAAGTCCCGAAGAGGCGAAGTGAAATCCTAGTCGTCGGTATCAAGGAGAATACATGGCATCATATCTACCACTTCAGTGATAGGATACTTCAGGGAAAACTGGAGAGTAGATTCCCGAAGATCGAAGAGATCTGGGTCATTGGACCCAAAAGGACACATGACAGAGACCCATGTGTTTCGGAAGAAGAGAACTTCAGAGAAAGGTCTATGAGGAGTGTAAGAAAATATCGAAGTTTAAGTCATGAAGAGGATGGGTCAGGGGTTATAGCTCGTGGACATAAAAAATAGGGGCCTAGAAGAGGAGCTAGAGATCATCATTTAGATTTACCAAAAGCGCCAGAGAAAAGGCATGCGACTGAAACAAGTCTGCATGGTTAACCAAAGGGGTCCTGTGTGAATTGATTTCTGGGGATAGAAGAGTCTCAAAGAGATGATTTGACTCAGTGTTTTGAAGATCATTGACTGGGAGGTCACAGAACCCTGAGGAGAGAAGGGGGGGTTGCATCAAAAGGAAAGGTAAGGAAATGCAAGGAAACACATGGAAAGACAAGGAAATGCATGGAAAGTCAATGCAATCAAAGGTAATAAAAGGCTAGTCAAGCAAGCAAAGCAAAGGAAAGGCAAGGCTAGACATGGAAAAGAAATTCAAATCAAGTAAATGCATGGAAATCAAGGCAAGGCAAGGCAATGCATGAAAATACATTGCAAGAAAAGTAAAGGTAAGTCTAGGAAATCAAGGCAAGCAAAGGAAATGAAAATATAGACATGGCAAGGCAAGTCAAATTAAGGAAAGGAAATGCAAGGTAAGACATGGCAATTCAAGGAAAGGTAACGAAAGGAAAGGCAAGGTAAGGTAACGTGAGGGAATAGAAGAAAAGACAAGGAAAGGTAAGGAAAGGGAATGGAAGAAAAGGCAAGGCAAGGAAAGGTAAAGTAACACATGGCAAGGTAAGACATGGAAAGGAAAGGGAATGAAAGAAAAGGAAAGGCAAGGAAAGGTAAGGAAACACCTAGCAAGGCAAGGCAAGGCAAGGAGAGGCATGGAAAGAGAAGGAAAGGAAAGGAAAGGAAAGGAAAGGAAAGGAAAGGTAAGGCAAGGTAAGGCAAGGCAAGCAAAGTAAAGATAATGCTAGACAAGGCAAGGCTAGACATAGTTTTCTAACGACAAAAATCAACCAAAAGATACAAGAACGCCATAACAAGCATAAAATGAAGCAGAAATTTCAATCAATCATAAATTTGAAATATTTGTTCAATTACTCCTTTTACATACCTATGGTCATTCAAGTATACCATCAAGATCACTTATAATATTGATGGTTTCCATTAACTTCTTGTGCTCAAAGTAAGGCAATAAGTATCATACCTTTGATGAGTTCTTACTTGGTATTGTTTGTAGTTGGAGGTTTATAACAACAACCAAGTTCATAAAGTGGTACACAAATTCACCTAGTATATAATATTGAAATGCATAACCACCTTTCTTCCATGTTCTTTCATCCTGTGTCGGATATTGTCCTTTAATAACCATTAACCCAATTGAAAATTCAATGTCTTTGGAGTCCATTACTGAGAGCATGAGGGTATTATTTCCCTCTAAGAAACATTCCAATCAATGGTCAGTTCCCCATTCATTACTTCTTAGGGAAACCACTACATATATGTTCCCTACAAAAAATCGAGTGCTAACAAGTGAGTCCACTAAATGACCAAAGCATAAAACATTGATTTTGGTTATTCAAAATTTTAAATAAGGTTTCACCAAACCTAGCAGTACAAGATCTGAGACATGATCATAATCTGCTAAGATAATTGATTGGTTCTCCTCCAACTACGATAATTCCATAGTTATACATTGACCAATGGGGAGTGATACGTGATACCATCTATCAAAATAGTCCATGGAATCACAATCATCCCATTTATTACTACTACATGGACCACAGAAGCAAGATAGTTTCCTTGTCCATATTTCAACTATTGCATTTTCTGATGTTTGAACTGAATTGAATCCACGAGTGCCCTGGATGTTTTTGAATTCATATCACTGTGATTGATCTACAGTGACCACCTCCAAAAAATATATATGTACATGTCCTTTCATGGGTTATTTATCTTCACGGGTTCTTGTTCCCTCTCCCATTACTGAAGAACACCATTCAAAAATGGATTTTTCATCTCGAGTAAGGGAAGTAGTTGTGAACTTCATTTATTTCCTACATACCACTCTTTTCATGCATGCACCTACTCCATCATGTTGCTCTTTTCCATTCCTAGACTCAAATAGTTTGAAATATGTGGTACCTTGAGTTTTTTTTGCAACATACACGACCATTCAAATAAACAACCATTTTTTAGCTGGCCTATGCAACCATTTGATGAAATCCAATGTTGATCCATCTGCATTTTCTTCTCCTTAAGGTTATTGTAAAAAAAATGTAAGAAATATTGTATATAGGCTAAGTGTTGGCATAGGGGCAGAACTGGGGTTCAACACTTCAACAACGCACCAACAAAACCCTAACTATCAGCCTTTTTGGAAACACCTGTGGAGCAGATGAAGTCTCACCTGAGGTAGAGGCAGGGGTGGTTGTAGGACTCAAGTGTATGAAACCTAGTTGGTAAACAGATCTTTGATTACAGTACTCTAATAAATCACTTAGCAGTTAACGTTCATTAATATTTAAACCTTATTCACATCGCAATTCAAAACCCTAATTATAGAACAACGCAGCATTCAATAAGATCTAACACATTGAAGCACTTAGCACATAGAGATAGATCAAATCTAGCATTAATTCACATTACTAATCACTAAGCTACTATATCATATGCATATAACATAAATATTACATCACTAATCATAAATCACATCAATAACATAACAACCATAATGCACAAAGAAACCACAACACATGATATATGTGGTTCACCCCAGTGTGGGGCTATGTCCACCAACTCTTCTTCTTCTTTATTGTCTTATGTCAATCTTCTTACAAGCACAGATCCATAAGACCCACTCCGCATAGGATAGGAAATTTGCTCTCACCTTGCCAGATCCTCCTTCCCCCGAGCTAGGTCACATCACAAAGCCTCTACACAGTATGCATAGAGAATTCACAACTATCTGCACTTAGAAACCTTCAAGGGTTCTAGCAAAAAGATGATCATAACTACTTCTTATAGTACTTTGCACAAAGCTAACACTAGCACTTATCCATCAGCCTCTTCTTACATCTCATGGATACTTATTTATACATTACAAAAGGGGGCCTAATTATGGGTACAACCATGGACCAACATCCCATACCCATTACAAATTCCCTAATCCAAAACTTCCCTAAGAAGGGTCTAAGGTCCTGCGATCTCCGCTTCGACTTGAGATCCACCTTCAGCCAGCCTGTCGAAGTCCTAAAAATGGTCAAACCTAACTACGGATCTCCAAAACTTGGTCAAGGGCCAACAGACCCCCAACACTCACCTGTGACTCATCCTGAGTCACTCTAATATAGGTAACTCTACCTAAAATGCCTCGAGTTTGGATCGAGCTGCTTCGACCTGCTGCTTCGCCAAAGCCTCCTGCTCGGCGAGCTCTTCAATAACTTTCTCTGTTACTGGTCCTTCCAAGCGTTGTTTGACTATAGTGACTACTTTTTCTAGTTCTTCTCCTCGTCCTTCAATCTCCTCAAATAGTTGGCAAGCTTCATCCTGGATTGGCTGGAGCTTCTGAGTCACTTCCATGAATTTGCTCTATATGGCATGGACCTGTTGCTTAGCCATGCATTGTTCTTGGGATATTTTCATTCTCTCCACCGCTAACAAGGGCTTCAACTGCGCTTGTACTATTTTTGATTGCTTCTTTTCCTCCTTAAGCTATGACTCTAGACTCTAGTGTCTTCAGTTTAGGGTCCTCAGTAAGGTGCTCATAATTCTGTGCACTTAGACTGCTAAGTTGTTTACATTCCAAGGCTAATGCCTTGATTCTCTCAGTGGCGCTCCTCACAATGTCTTCTCTCTGATATCACACTTCTTGTGGAGTGCTTGGCATGGATTGTAGCTCTAGTTCTGTCACTCGTGCCTAAAGCTACTTAATGGCTTCAGCGAGCCTCCCTACCTGGATTTTCATTGGGTCTTCTTCCATCTGTTCTAATCCTATCACAGATTGAAGTTCTCTAGTGACTTCTTCCTTGATTCCAGTTTTTTCTATGAGAAGTTGTTATTTATCCTTTTAGATTTGCGCTCTATCCTCTGTGAAGTTCACCTAAAGTTCATCTTTTTCCTGCTGTGAAACCTAACATTGCTCTATAACTTCATTTTTTCTTTCTTTAGGGATTCTATGGCCTGTTCCTTTTATTTTTGGACCTGACAAAGGTGATCCTATGTTGAATCTTCTATTTTTCACAGTTGAGCAGGTTCATCTCCCAACTCAGTCCCTTAAGGTGGCAGAGTTTCAATAAACACAGTGTGGTAGTAGTTGGTTCTTTGTGGGCTCAAATAATTATTGTTTTCAAAAGTGTTCTCGGTGAAATGTTCGACGAGATAAATAGGTAATGTCATAATGGTTTCTTCCAATGGGTCGAAAATCCTTAATCAATGCAATTCCATTCGTTATGGCACGGTCCCAACGGTCCAATGGCAAGATTTTGGGTCATAACTTCTTTTCTAACCATTCGGGAGTGTCGGTCTAACAGTCATGATGCCTCCAATGGTTATATTGCTATGTCGTGGCGAAGTGTCAATCTGCGTTGTTTTGATATTCCAGTGAAGTTCAAATTCTGGAAACCTTCCTTCTACAAAGTCCTTTCTGGAACTTCTTGAAAATTTTATAACTTTTCTTTCTTCCTGCTGAGGTTTCTAGCCTTCTTTCTTGTAATCTGAGTTACTGGGTTCCTCTTTCCATTTTGATTCTTATCTTCTCTTGGCATAGTAAATCCATGTTGTTGATGATCTTCCATAGGGTTCATGGTTGATACTTTTTCTTTTTCTAGGGTAGGTTCTCTACTCTCCTGTATGGACAAGTTCTTCAAGCCTGTCTGTGTTCTCTCAACTTTGACATCCAAGTCTCTAGTTCTGAGCAGATTTGACTTGTTCTCCTATTCTTCTATTAAGCTCACTATTATTCTAGTCATGAAATCTCTTAGTTCTTGATTTTTTTGTTCTAGAGCTTCCTCTTCCTTTCTTCAGGTCTGATCTCTCTCAATCTAGGTTTTTCCCAGCAACATATAAAATGGGGCACTGCTCTCAACAAATTTAACGACCTTGAATTCTTCCACTGTCAAATTTCCATGAGAACTCATAGATGTCTGGGTGAGTCTTATACATAGGTTTATTAGCTTTCCTCTAAATAATCCTATTTCTCCCAATGAAGGAACCATAGCTGGATTTCCCAAAGTTTCCCAAGTTCTTTTTGTCATGATGTTCACCTGAGTCTCCTCATCCAGGATACAGTCTATTTCAAAGTCTCTTGTTGTTGTTTCTATGTACTTTTTCTCTTTTAAGATCTTTGATAGATTGATGTCTATGTGATCATTCAGGGTTTCTTTCATTTACAGTAATACAGTCTCTGATTCTTTCTGGGATTCTGCCACAGTTTAGTTTCTTGGCCCTTTTCATGGTTTTCTTGTCTCATATTCATATTTTCAACTTTAGCAATCAGTCTAGGGAAATCCAAAACTTCATGGTCCATAGCTTTACAACAAATACAACTAGGTATTTTAACAGGGAATTCTTTATCAAGATGTCCCGATCTTTTGCAATTGTAACAAAGGGTTAATCCTCTTTTTCGCTTAAATGATCTTGAGCCTTTCCTGTACTATGCACTAGGATCATAGTAACTAACCTACAAAATGCTTTTGCTAGGATCCTGCATCCAATTGTTAGTCCAAACATTCTGTCTATGCATAGGAATAACATATATTTCACTATTTCTATCAGATCTATTCATATCACATCTTCTTTCTTTTATCTGTGCCCTAGTTTTCAAATTAGGACAAAATCTATTACACAAACCTAGATCCATTCTTTTGAAACAAAAATTTTCACTTATCCTACCTCTCTTGGAGAACAAAGATTTAATATCTTACCTCTTTTCTTCAGATCTGATTATTTTCTTAGCACAGAGATTCACAAGTCAAGTAGAGTACTACACACCACAGTGGAAGATCTACGCACATAGATTTCTCTTTTCTTTAGTTCCCAGCAATCACTGTTTCAGGTCCCAACAACAGAACTATTTTTTGGCATAGGGGCATACACATGGTTCAACACTTCAATAGTGCACCAACAAAACCCTAACTATCGATCTTTTCGGCAACACCTACGGAGCAGATGAAGTCTCACCCGAGGTAGAGGCAAGGGTGGTTGCAGGACTCAATTGTTTGCAACCTAGATGGGACACAGATCTGTGATTACAGTACTCTAATAAATAACTTAGCAGTTAACGTTCATTAATATTTAACCCTTATTCACATCGCAGGTCAAAACCCTAATTACATAACAACGCAGTATTCAACAAGATCTAACACATTCAAGCAATTAGGACATAGAGATAGATCAGATCTAGCATTCATTCACATTACTAATCACTAAGCTACTATATCAGATGCATTGAACATAAATATTATTGTACTAAATATAAATCACATCAATAACATAACAACCATAATGTACAAATAAACCACAACATAGGATATACGTGGTTCACCCCAGTTTGGGGCTATGTCCACCAACTCTTCTTCTTCTTTATTGTCTTATGTCAATCTTCTTACAAGCACAGAGCCACAAGACCCACTCCGCATAGGACATGAAATATGTGCGTACCTCACCAGATCCTCCTTCCCCCGAGCTAGGTCACAGCACAAAGCCCTCTACACAATATTCATAGAGCATTCACAACTATCCACACGTAGCAAATTTCACAGGTTCTAGCACAAACTCGATCAGAACTACTTCTTACAATACTTTTCACAAAGATAACACTAGAACTTAGCCATCAAGCTCTTCTTACATCGCCTGGATACTTATTTATACATTAAAAAATGGGGCCTAAACATGGGTACACCCATGGCCTGACATCCCATACACGTTACAAAAACCCTAACCCAAAATTTCCCTAATAAGGGGTCGAGATCCTGTGATCTCCGCTTCGACTTGTAATCTGCCTTTGACTAGCCTGTCGAAGTCCCAAAAATGGTCAAACCTGACTACGAATCTCCAAAACTTGGTCAAGGGACAACACTAAGTCATGGCACCGATCATTGCTTATGTATAATTTATACTCCAATATAAATATGTTTTCTTCATTACTATTTGTCCCATGCATGTATGTGATATGGACCATTATGTTGACCTGATCTGAGTGATAATCTTGGATTTGAATCTCATTTTATGGTTGAAGGGTGTAGTTCTCAAAAACATCAACCATTTATAAGATGATACCAATGGGAAATGTATCTCTGCATATTGTAAAATGTTCATCCCACCATCAATCCACATGGACATGTTAAACACATTGTCCTATCTTTTCGATGAATCCCTTGATGAAGTTGCATACATGTACCTGGGAATTCACCAATTGTATCTTTTTTCTTTCCTTCCCTCTTTCAATATCATATGCGACATATTTAAATCTTTGCAAGGAAACCTCCTTCTTCCCAAATTCATACTCATCGTTTACATGGATGCACTTTCTTAGTAGTTCTATTCCACGACACCTGGGGAATGTCCCATCTAAGTAAATTTTTTGATCAAATGTGAAACCCTTTGTCCTTGTACACAAGATGTTGTGAATAAATTATCTAGATGATGGCGACAACAATATAACTAAGCATTATTGCACAAGGGTGGTATGAAATACACAAAAAGAAAATGTACATGTGTGTGTGTTTGTGTGTCATAATAATAACCATACTCAATGTCATATCTACAACAACATGTCTTACGAATTGTATTTATTTGAACATACCAAGGCTTGCATTTATGGAAATACATTTGGCCCAAGTTAAGTGCAATATGAACTATCCTGAATCTCCCATACAATTTTTTATGTGTAATGTCAAGAAAGTGTTTAATATGGGGTTCGTGGTCCCTAGATTCCCTTCTTAATTTTAGTACATCTTTTTGGTTGGAAGAAGACCCAGTTTTCTCATGCGAGAAAGCATGTACTAGTCCCTTAACTACTCCAATTAACTTCATTTCAGAACAAGGTAGCCTAACAGTAAAGACCCATAAATATGTTGGGCCACCTTCAACAGGGCTATTTCGTCTATTAGAATACTTTCTAAGGGTTTTTATATTGCATTTCATGATATGAGAAGTTTGTTGGAGAAAACAATGTTTTCTTTTTATTTTGATAACAATTAATTGTGACAAGACACGTCGAGATTCATTATGGTCTTTAGAATGAGATTTCTTACCAATTTTTTGAAAATCATCCATAAGGTTTCTAACAATATGATGACTTGTTTCTAAACTTGTAACTATTTCAATGCCTAAAATTCTCCTACTAGTAGTCAAACTTCTATATTTTAACAAAGCCAAAAATAATTGACATTTAGTGACATCAGATTTTGGTTCAAAATATTCTTTAATGATTTTATAACAATGAGAACGAATAGTTCGGTTAGGTAAATTACCTTCAAGTTATGTTAGACCACTTTCATCCACCTAAATGCATTTAGGATTTATTTGTGGTACACTTCTCAATCTAGGTAGGGATGATGGACATGTATTCTAGCACTCTTGACCTCCCTATTGTGGAGTTAACAATGTTGTGGTTCTTTCCCCTTCAATCACTAGCGGATCGATTTTGGGAGGAGAGTGTACATGCCCATGACTAGTTTCTGGAATGTCTAATTTTCCAACAAGATGTTGCGCCACATGAACTTCTTCACTAGAAGGTTGTGCACCAATTACCTCTCTAATTTCATCCATTGTATAATCAGCTCCAAGCAAATCCTCCATCATCTAGTCATCCACAACAACTTGTCTTTATGAGATAGTGATTGGAGGTACAATAAAATTATGAACTGGATTGATCGCTACTAAAATCATGCACTTTTCTAGTTGTGATGGAGGATAAGCACCAATGACATATGTTCCGCGATAAGTTGTATTTTCCTCTTCTGAAGGCATGTGTTTTGACATATGTAACCTTTCCATTTCTCTTTCTTAATTTACCTTTTCAATGGGTTTTTCTTTCCTCGAATACTTTCTACCTCAATTCCATAGGTTTCCTATGTTTAAAGAGAATAATTTTCTTCTAAGCACACCACAACAAGTTTTCTTTCAAATGAAAATTGTCTTCCAATTACACAAATTTGTCTTGGTATTATTACACAAGAAGACACAACTAACAATTCCAATTCCAATTATACACAATTGTCTTGGTATTACAAAAGAAGACACAACTAACAATTCCAATTCCAATTAAAAAAAATTGTCTTGGTATTAAACAAGAAGACATAACTAACAATTCCAATTCCAATCGAACAAATTTGTCTTCCAATTCTTCCCACAATTGTCTTCCAATAACACAAAATTGTCTACCAATTAAACAATTCCAAAATCCTTCACTCATATTCATCAATGGTCATACTACCCAGCTTAAGTTCAAAGAACTCCTTCATCTTATTGTCATAGTATCTCTTAGTCAATTATTTATTTTCAAAATACTTCTTGAATTCCTTCCAAGTAACATTTTTCTCTTTAATGTGATGCACCTGCACAAGTTTATCCCACCACATGGATGCTTTTCCTTTCAGTTGATACATTGCAATTCTTCCTTCTACATGAGAGGAATAATTATGCAGTTGGAAATATATCCTCATGCCAATAAGCCATGTCTCAGCATCTTCATCCTTCTGGTTCTCTCCATAAAATGTAGGAGGCTTAATATTGTTCATTTTTCCCTTCAGTTCATCCACTCCATATCTCTTATGCATTCTGGTATGAGATGGGCTTGAAATTTTGTGTTCCATCTTCTTAGATTTCCCTTGGGAGTGATGATGGTGTCTGCCAACGCTCCTTGATTTCCTCTTCTCATTAGGGGACTTGTGACTTCCTTACTTACTAGATTCACTCCCCTTATCTAATTTATTTTCTATCCTTTCCAATCTCTGTATCAACTTTATGTTGAATTATCCCTATTGATCCCTAGCTTTCATGATATTTCTGTTATCTGCTCAGTGATTCTAGACATATGTTTTCAATCTTTCAATGATTTTCATCATGTTTCCTTCCTTATCTATCTCTTCTCTGTGACCATTCGATTTTGATCCTTCAACTCCCAAATGGACATCCATTCCTTTAGCTTCATTCTCTAAATTGAAATCATTTTGTGTCTCCTCCATTTCTCTGCACTATGTAGCAATTCGGTTCGGTTCTGACAATTGTTTACTCTACAAACACAATGTGAAATCAACCGAAATTTGGCAGGCCACCAGTCCTTAACAAATTCCAAAGTATTCATAATCCAATATGATTCAAATAAAAATTTCAGATTTCATTCTACGATTCTCGATCAATCAAGAATCCCCATGGAACTTTTATTTCGGAGCTCTGCTCTATTCTGCAATAATTTTTCGGGCACTAGTCCCTTTCTCTTAGCCCCCAACCCATGCAACCACGGGTTGTGGCCAAGAACTATATTGGTAGATGCTTACTCGAGACTTCGGACCTCCGACTTCATAATTTTTCAAATAACATTACAACAAATCTCTCAGATTTCTGGATTGACGAACTCGTGAGGTAGGGTGGATCAACAGTCCACGACTACCCAGGATCCAATGGTTGACACCCACTCTGGAACTTCAGGCACCTGAGCTCCAAGAATTTGGAGCTTCAGAGCTTCAGTACTTTGGAAGTTTGTGCATTAGCACACTTCACTTCTCTCGAACCGTTAATCTCTGAAACATCCATGTCAAATTTGGTGACGTCGTTATGTCTTGTCACCTTGGCATTATAAAAAATTTGAAGGTTATTCCTTTCATTCCCTTATGAAAAATTCTTCCAGAGTGTCAAGTCTCTAGATTTCACAACTAGTGCCACTTGCCACTGTGACCATCAGGGCCCCACCACCCATACTCGAGAGGAGGTCCTCATGGTGAAACATTAGAGACGGACATGTGGCCCACCCAGACAGGTGACACATGTCACATTCCAAATGACATTTCAATATTTGGCAGGTCCAAAACCCACTGAAACATGGCACACATCCCATGGGTCCATGTCATTCTTGATGACATCATCATGCCATGTTACTCCTGGATTTCGGGCTTCAAAATTTTTTACACCCACTTCCTTCCAGTCTCTCGAATTCTGAATTTCTATACTTCTTTACCCTTTGGGTCCACACAGTATAGCTGTCAACACTCCAAGTAGGGGCACATCGAAGGATAAAGAGAGATCCACGTCACCTCCAAGTGATGTCATCATGACTCACTACTTTAGATCTTTGGGGCTTCGGAGCTTCGAGAGTTCTCACCTCCGCACACACTAATTCTCCCGAACACCGAAATCCTGAACAAGCCAATCTATTAACATGTGTCCCTCTTGATGGATGGTTTGGTTTAACTCCAGACTTCAGAACTTCATAATTCGGCATTTTGTGCCTTAGCACACTTTGTTTCTCCCGAGCGTCGAATTTTGAACGGATGTTAGTTCTACGATTCACAACCTCCCGTGTGCAAATCTAACGACTATGAATTGTCCTCCTTCTTCTGAATAGATCCTACAACTCGCATTATTGTGCGTCCCAATACCAATTCTATCGGGGTTTTATAATACTGCTACACCTCCTGATCTTCATAACATGGCAAAGGTAACCTCTTGGCACCTAGGAATGTTTTGAGATTCAAAATTAGTTCCTCTTGACATAATTTCCACCTGAAAACTTGGTTCTAATGACCACTTATCCAGCCCATCCAGGCTCAATGCTTGAAACTTGGCTCTGATACCAATTTGTAATGTCCCTGACCACCAACAGGTTAAGAAACGCCTATACTCGAGCACTTCACTTAGCTCTAATATGATTTTGTAACATCCCCAACCACCAACAGCTCGGGCAACGCCACAAAGGAACATACATACATACATACATACATACATACATACATACATACATACATATAYATAYATATATATATATATATATATATATATATATAATGCATTTATAATGAATTTAAAACAAATAACACATAATTACTGCTACCATACAGACTCATATGGAATTGACAGTAATTCCAACATGCAACAAAACCCATGATAACATTTCAAGAATCGCAGACATGCATAATATACATAATTAAGCACAGAAATGATGCTTATCTTTTAATTAGAGAAAAACCACCAACTGCGTGCAAACCTTCCACGAACCTCCTAGATTTAGTCCAAATTACTCATCACTCTCAGCAGTGGCTCACCCCCTAGCTGAGACTAAACTCCACCGGGCAAGGAATTCCTAGGCTAGGCAAGGGTCAATAGGAAAGTCACATAGTTTAAGAGGAAGGATTCTCTCCCAGGATCCRCTTACGCCCACTGATCACAGACTCTCATTTCCCACATGCTTTTCCCACCCCAAGAATATACAACTTCACTGTCACACAGTCCATYGACTGCTCCACCTCCCTTTYAGGGCTTCAACAATAGGTCAGACCATAATTATCAGATCTCTATAGCAACTACGGGACTCCCTCCAGGAGAAATCACTTCATCGACACACTCTCTCGCCTGGAGAGAGTTGCTCACAAGTCTGAAAACCTACTTCTTCAATCCAAAACAACCTCTCTCACCAGGAGAGATAATTTCTCACAAGCATGACAACCTGCTTATTCAATCCACAACAACCTCTCTCACCTAGAGAGAGAATTTCTCATAGGCCTGACAACCTACCTCTTCAACCACTGGCTTGACAACCCACCTCTTCAAACCACAATAGAAAATTCGGGTAAGGTAAGGGATGAATCAGTAAATTACAAAGGTGCACAATGGCCATGGGTTCAACAATGGTGGAATTGGTTGGCTGTGTGCTTTCTCAGTGCATGAGTGAGCTCATCCAGAGAGATGGGACAGATTGGTCTAGCATAGCGAAGATGGTGAGAGTGTGAGAGAAAACAATTTATGCGTGTGAACCTCTACGTGTGTCTTGAGTGAGTGAGTGCCACCCCTTAAAACTGTGTGTGCCTGAGCTGACACATTTCACTCATGAAGCATGTTCCTTTCCATTTGGAATTCATCCCCTCTTCCCAAAGTAACTTAGGATAAAAATATATCCTTCTAGTGTATATTAATCCCCCTTACTCTTTCTTTGTGGTTGGTCTACATGTAGTGATTTTTTTATAATAATAATATGAATATTTACATGTACAAAACAGGCTCCTAGCCTTTAACACCTAGGCTCTCTGGCCTAATAAACACATAAGCCCATAACTTATAATTGCTTGGCTCACCAGCCTACAAAACATGTTACAATTCATAAATACAAATGTGGCTTGTCCTTCGGGATATTACAATCCCCTCCCCTTATTTTTGCACTATCCTCAGTGCAACTTATTTACACAGCATCAACAAGATTTTCAAAATATTAAAAAAGATGCGAGTATTTTTCTTGCATAGCATCCTCATGCTCCCATGTCGCATCCTCAAGACCGTACCAGGTCCACTAGACCTTTACAAGCCCCATGGCCCGATTCCAGAGTTGTTTTCTCTTCTGGTCCAATATGCGTACTAGATGCACTTGCAAGATGCCTTCTTACTCCACCTGAATCACATTCCAATCAATAACATGATTATCATCAGGTATATATTTATTAAGCAATGAAACATGAAACACATTATGTACAGTCATGGATGCATTCAATGCAAGCATATATGAAAATGGTCCAATCCTTTCTAGGATTTAAAATGGCCCACAAAATCTGGCTGCCAACTTGGAACATTTTTCCAACTTTAGGGAACTTATGTTGGCTTTCACTTTCAAGAAAACATGATCACCCACTTTAAACTCCTTGTGGGTCCTGTTCTTATCAGCATAATTTTTTTGTCTATCTTGGGAAGCCTTCAAACTATGTTTAATCTTCTGTATTTTCTCTTCCATTTCCTTGAGAAACTCTGTCCCAACCACTGCCCTATCAGCTAGGTTATCCTAGCTTACTGGGGTGTTTCACTTTCTGCCATAAAGTGCTTCAAACGGGATCATCTTCAATGATGGTTGATAACCATTGTTGTAAGAAAATTCTACCAAGTGTAGGTAGTCTTCCCATTTAGATGGTTTGTCCATCACATACATCCTTAGCATGTCTTCTATCACTTGGTTCACCCTTTCTACTTTGCCATCAGACTCAGGATGATAGGTTGTGCTGAAGTTCATATTTGTTCTGAGCCCTTTGAATAACCCCTTCCATAACTTTGAGGTAAATTTTGGGTCTCTGTTGGACACAATTGTCTTGGGAATGTCGTGCAGTCGTGCTACTTCCTTCATATACATATCAACAACATTAGTTTTCTTGTGAGTAGTCTTCAATGGAATAAAATGGGTATCTTTCGTAAGCTTATCCACCACCACCATGACGGAATCATGTTGCTTATTTGTTCTGGTTAATCCTGTGATGAAATCCATTGGCACCACTTCCCACTTCCACTCAAGAATGGGCAATGGTTGTAGAAACCCAGCTGGGTGCCTACGCTCAGACTTGACCCTTTGACATTCTAATCATTTATCTATGTACTCTGCAAATTCCTTTTTCATACCTGGCCAAACATAATGGCTCTTGACTGTTGCCATTGTTTTTTGATATCCAGGGTGCCTAGCATAAGGCACATTATGCATTTATTTCAAGATAATAATTCTCAATTCTTGGGAATTAGGTACATAATTTTTCTTTTTGTACAGGAGTGTTCCATCAGCTTCCAATTTATAATCTTCCACTTTCTATAGCATCTTACCTTGGTGTAGCCTTGTCACCAATTCCATGTACTGCAAATCTTCATTTGCAGCTTCTGAAATTATTCCTTTAATGTCAGTTTGATACATGCTAATGGTCATAGCATGTAGTTCATGCACTCTTCTGTTGAGTGCATTAACCACTTTGTTCTCCTTTTCTTTTATATGCTTGATATCAAAGTCAAACTCACAAAGGAATTCCAACCATCTACTCTACCTAGCATTCAAGTTCGGTTGATCAAACAAACACTTCAGAACGTTATGGTTTGTTCTCAGTTCAAACCTTCTTCCCATGAGGTAATGTCTCCACTTATTTAGAGCGTGTACAATGGCCACCAACTCCAAATCATGAGTTTCATATTTATTTTCATGATCCTTCAGCTTCCTGGACTCATAACATATTACAAACCCATTTTGGCTGAGGAATCCTCTGATTCCTTCTTTGCATGCATCTGTGCAAACCATGAAATCCTCATTCAAATCTGCAATCTTCAGAATTCGAGCATTGGTTAACAAATTCTTCAATTGTTGAAAGCTTCTCTCACACTCTTATGTCCATTGAAACTTCTTCTCCTTCCTTTGCAAGGAAGTGATGGGGTGAGCTATCTTGAGAACCCTGCAATGAAACTTTTGTAATAGCTATCTAGACCCATAAAGGATCTGACTTTGGTCACATTCTTCGGCACTGACCATTCTCTAATGGATTCTATCTTATCAGGATCCACAACTATCCCATCCTTTGAAATTATATGCCCCAAATAATGAATTATGTTTTGATAAAATGAGCACTTTCTCAATTTGGCATACAGTTGGTGCTCTCTTATAACTTGCAAAACCATCCTTAGATGATGTTCATGCTCTTCCTCCAACTTGGAATACACCAGGATGTCATCCAAAAATACTATGACAAACTTGTCTAGATATTCTCGGAATACACCATTAATTAGGCACATGAAAACAACAAGTGTATTTGATAACCCAAAAGGCTCCACTGTGAATTCATAATGACCATACATTTTTCTGAAGGCGGTCTTGTTGACGTCTTCATCCTTTATCCTTACCTGGTGGTACCCTGACCTGAGATCTATTTTTGAAAATATCTTGGCATCCTTCAACTGATCAAAGAGATCATCAATCCTTAGCAAAGGGTACTTGTTCTTAATAGTCACTTTGTTCAACTGTATGAAATCGATGCACAATATTAATGTCCGATATTTTGTTTTCACAAACCAGACCGGGGAACCCCAAGGAGACACACTTGGGAATATATACCCCTTCTCCAGAAGTTCTTCAAGGTGCAATTGCAGTTCTTTCAACTCTGGTGTACTCATTTTGTAAGGATTTTTTAACGCGGGAGATGCTCCAGGCATCAGGTTTATAGAGAAATCAATATCTCTCTTCAGGGGCAGTCTGGGCACCTCTTGGAATAAATCTTAAAAATATTTTAATACTACATGGTATTCAATATTTGACACCTTATCCTTAGGTGCTTCGTCCGTATGAGCTACAAATATTTGGCAGCCTTTCCTGTAACACTTATTTAGCTACATTGCTGAGATTTCTCTTACAGTCATTGCCCTTGGGATTCCCTGCACTTTCCTTGGGATTCCTTCCTCATCCAATAAAGTGAATGCCTTGTTACGACATTCTAATATGGCATGGTGATGGTCCAACCAATCCATCCCAGTTAGATAGTCATAGGAACCTAAAGGTAAGATGTTCAATTCATCCCTTGTGCTTAGTCCATTCATGTCCATTGGACAGGACTTAACCAACTCAACAACCTTTCTCTTGGCTCATGTAGCCAAATGCACTAACCAAGATTTTCCATGCTTGCCTCTTAGCAAATGCAAACTTTCCACCATTTTAGGATCTATATAACTATGACTAGCTCTTGAATCAATTAAAATAGTAATGGTTTGGTTGTTGAACATACCTTCAACTTCAATCATGTGTGTCTGATATTTTGCTTGCTTGTTGCCCAGAGATGCATAGATCCTTGGCACACTTCTTCCCATGTCCTCCATTGTTTCTTCTTGTTGAACATTGTGGACAACTCTCACCTTGTCATTTATGTGGGGGAAATCTTTGTACCTATGATTCCCTTTACAACCCCAACATTCCATAGGTGGTTGTC
Source organism: Picea engelmannii (assembly GCA_009831015.1). Taxonomy (NCBI): domain Eukaryota; kingdom Viridiplantae; phylum Streptophyta; class Pinopsida; order Pinales; family Pinaceae; genus Picea; species Picea engelmannii. Next base: position 367,695 of record ML787201.1, read on the forward strand.
TTGCAAGTTGCCCACCCACTTCAGCCTTCCTACGCTCTATAAAACCTGGTTGACCTTGAGGGATATTTATGAGAAGGGATGGATTAGTTCCCTTCTTCCTCTGATCCATATTGAATTTCTTCTTGTCTTCCCAAGCTTTTTGGAAAGTTGGCTTTTCTCTCTACTGCTCATATAAGCATTTTTCTCTCCTTATAGTTTATTCCATAGTTTTAGGATTATCATACTGGATTTTTTCACTGATGGAAGATGACAGTCCACTCAAATATCTTTGGATTTTGACAGTATCATCTTTGATGAAAGGGACATACTTCAGCAATTCCAAAAACCTTTGCTCATATTCATCAATGGTCATACTACACAACTTAAGTTCAAAGAACTCCTTCATCTTTCTGTCATAGTATCTCTTAGTCAAGTGTTTCTTTTTGAAATACTTCTTGAATTCCTTCCAAGTAACATTTTTATCTTTAATGTGATACACCTCCACAAGTTGATCCCACCACATTGATGCTTTTCCTTTCAGTTGATACATTACAATTCTTCCTTCTACATGAGAGGAAAAATTCTGCAGTTGGAAATATTTCCTCATGCCAAGAATCCATGTCTTGGCATCTTCCTCCTTCCGGTGTTCTCCATCAAACGTAGGAGGCTTAATCTTATTAATTTCTCCCTTCAGTTCATCCACTATGGATATCCTATGATTTCTGGTAGGATATGGGATTGAACTACTATGTTCCCTCCTCTTAGAGTGCCCTTGGGAGTGAGGATGGTGTCTACCAACGCTCCTTGATTTCCTCTTCTCATCAGGGGACTTGTGACTTCCTGATTTATTTGATTCACTCCCCTTATCTAATTTCTTTTCTATTATTTCCAGGCTCTATATCAACTTTATGTTTAATTCTCCATGTTGATCCCTGGCTTTCATGAGCTTTATGTTATCTTCTTGGTGAGTCTGGACATCTTTCTGCAATCTTTAAATGATTTTCATCAATTTTCCTTCCTTATCTATCTCTTCTCCCTGCCCATTAAAGTTTGATCCTTCAACTCCCAAATGGACATCCATTATTTTAGCTTCATTCTCTGAACTGAAATCATTTTATGTCTCCTCCATTTCTGTGCACTATGTGGCAATTCAATTCGGTTTGGACAATCATTAACTCTGTAAACACAGTGTGTAGTCAACCGAAATTTGTTATACCTTCATTCCTTAACAAATTCCACATTATTCATAAACCAATCTGATTCAAAGAAAACTTTCAGATTTCATTCTACGGTTCTCGATCAATCATGAATCCTCGTAGAAATTTTCTTTCTGATCTATGCTTTGTTCTGCAATAATTTTTTGAGCACTAGTCCCTTTCTCTTAGCCCCCAACCCATGTGACCATGGGTTGTGGCCAAGTGCTAGATCGATATATTCTTACTCAGGACTTTGGACCTCTGGATTTATAAGTTTTCAGAGAAAATTACAACAAATCTCTTGGAGTTCTGGATTGAAGAACTCACGAGGTAGGGTGGATCAACAGTCCATGGCTACCTAGCATCCAACAACTGACAACCACTGTGGAACTTCAGGCACCTGAGCTACGGGAATTCGGAGCTTTGGAGCTTCGAGACTTCAAAATTTTGTGTATTAACACACCTCACTTCTCCCGAACCGTTAATCTCAGACACATCTATGTCAACTTTGGTGAGGTAATTACGACTTGTCACCTTGGCATTATAAAACATTTGAAGTTTCTTCCTTTTTTTCACTTATGAAAAATTATTTCGTAGTGTCAAGTCTCTGGATTTCACAACTGGTGGCACATGCCACTTTGACCATCAGGACCCCACCACCCCTATTTGAGAGGAGGTCCTCATGGAAAACATTAGAGACAGACACGTGGCCCACCCAAACAGGTGACACATGTCACATTCCAAATGACATTTCAATCTTTGGTAGGTCCAAAACCCATTAACACATGGCACACATCCCATGGGTCCACATCATTCCTGATGATATCATCATGCCACGTTACTCCAGAATTTCAGGCTTCATAAGTTTTTATGCATGCTTCCTTCCAATCTCTCGAATTCTAAATTTTTGGACTTCTTTACCCTCTAGGTCCGCATAGTACAGTTGTCAACACTCCAAGTGGGGGAATGTGGCAGGCATAGGAGAGATCCACATCAACTCCAGGAGACCTCATCATGACTCACTACTTCGACTCTTTGGGGCTTCGGAGCTTTGAGCTTTGGGAGTTCTTGCCTCCGCACACACTAATTCTCCCGAATGCCAAAATATCGAACAAGCCAATCTGCTGACACGTGTCCCTCTTGACAGACTATCTGGTTTAACTCCAGAATTTGAAACTTCGAGAGTCAGGAGTTTGTGCCTTAGCATACTTTGTTTCTCCCGAGCATCAAATTCTGAATGGTTGGGAGTTCTACAGTTCACAACCTCCTACGCGCAGATCTGACGATCGTGAATTGTCCTCCTTCCCCTGAACAGATCCTATGGCCCACATTACTCTGCGGCCCAATACCATGACTATCGTGGTTTTATAATACTACTACACCTCCTGAGATTCGTAACATAGCCAAGGTAACCTATTGGAACTCAGGAATGTTCCGAGGTTCGAAATCAGTTCCTCTTGACACAATTTCCACCTGAAACCTTGGTTCTAATGACCACTTATCCGGCCCATCCAGTCTCATTTCTTGAACCTTGGCTCTGATACCAATTTGTAACATCCCCAGGCACCAACAGGTCAGGCAATGCCACTACCTGAGAACTTCACTTAGCTTTGATACCATTTTGTAACATCCCTAGCCACCAATAGGCCAGGAAACGCCACAGAGGAACATATATATATATGTATATATATATATATATATATATATATATATATATATATATATATATATATATATAACATGCATTTCCAATGATTTTAAAACAAATAACACATAATTACTACTACCATACAGACTCATATGGAATTGACAGTAAGTCCAACATGCAACGGAACCCATGATAACATTTCAAGAATCATAGACATGCATAATATACATAATTAAGCACAGAAATGATACTTATTTTTTAACTGGAGAAAAACCACCAACTTCATGCAGACCTTCCACGAACCTCCCAGCCTTGGACCACACTGCTCATCACTCTCATTAGTGGGTCACCCCCGAGTTGGGACCAAACTCCACTGAGCAAAGGATTCCTAGGCTAGGCAAGGGTCAATAGGAAAGTCACATAGTTTAAGAGGAAGGATTCTCTCCCAGGAGCCACTTATGCCCACTGCTCACAGACTCTCATTCCCCACATACCTATCCCACCCAGGAGTATACACCTTCATTGTCACACAGTCCATCAATTTCTCCACCTCCCTTTCGGGGTTTCAGCAACAGGCCGGACCAGAAATCTCAGAGCTTTGTAGTAGCTAAGGGACTCCCTTCAAGAGAACTCACTTCCTCAACACACTCTCTCACATGGATATAGTTTCTCACAGGCCTGAAAAGCTACTTCTTCAATCCACAACAACCTCTCTCAGCTGGAGAGAGAATTGCTCATAGGCCTGACAACCTACTTCTTCAATCCACAACAACCTCTCTCACCTAGAGAGAGGACTGCTCACAGGCCTAAAAACCTACCTCTTCAACCACGAGCTTGAAAATCCACCTCTTCAAACCAAGATAGAAAATTTGATTAAGGAGAGGGACAACTCAGTAAATTATGGAGGTGCACAATGGCCACGGGTTCAACAATGGTGGAATTGGTTGGATGCATGCTTGATCAGTGCGTGAGTGAGCTCGTCTGGAGAGTTGGGGAAAATTGGTCTAGCATAGCAAAGATGGTGAGAGCGTGAGAGCCAAAATTGTCTATGTGTGAACCTTTGTGTGCGTCCTGAGTGAGTGAGTGCCACCCCTTAAAACTGCATGTTCTTGAACTGGCACATGTCACTCATGAAGCATGTTCCTTTCCATTTGGAATTCATTCCCTATTCCCAAAGGAAATTAGGATTAAAATGTATCCTTCTAATCATATTTTGGAATAATAATAATTTATTATTCTCTTGGACTTAATCCCTTAGGCTTAGCCTCTCTTTCCAACCTCTCATCCCCCTCTCCCTTACCCATCCTAGTGGAGCTTAGTCCCCCTTACTCTTTATTTGTGGTCGGTCTACACGCAGTGATGTTTTTATATAATAATATGAATATTTACATGTACAAAACAGGCTCCTGGCCTTTAACACCTAGGCTCTTCGGCCTAATAAACACACAAGCCCATAATTTATAATTGCTTGGCTCACCAGCCTACAAAACATGTTAAAATTCATAAATACAATTGGGGCTCATCGTTGGGGATATTACATGGGGCCTTCAACAAGAGGTATAGGAATAATTCACTTAGGGCTCGAGTGTGGAGGGAGTTAAGGGTCAAGTATAGGTTATTCCTAGGCTTAGATGGAGCTAGGGGGCTCTAGGTCATGGTCATGTTCATGGTCATAGTATAGGTCTAGGTCATGGTCTAGGTATATCTCTAGCTCTATGCCATATTATAGGTCATGGTCATCATATAGGTCTAGGTTTAGGTCTTTCCATTCCTTGCCATGTCTATGTCTTGTTATGTATAGGTCTAGGTCTAGGTCTTTCCATGTCTAGGTCAAGGCCATTTATTTCCTTGCAATGTACCAAAAATGCTATAGTGTGTGATATTATGAGAGGGAGATAGAGGAAGACATAGAGAGAATTTGTATGAGAGTGTGAGAGGCAGAGAGAGGAAGACAAGGAGGTGGGGGTGGAGAGAGAGAAAGATAGAGAGTGTAAGAGGGGGAGAGAGTAATATAGAAGGAATGTGTGAGAGTGAGGGAGAGGGAGATAAAGAGGGGGGTAGAGAGAGAGTGAGAGGTAAAGAGAGAAAGGGGGGAAGAGTGGGCGATAGAGAGGGATGGGGATACAAAGTGATGGGAGAGAAGGGTAGATGTAGGAGAGAGAGAGAGAGAGAGAGAGAGAGGGTGAGAAGAGAGATAGTGGGAGGGAGGGGAAGGGATAGGAGGATGAGGGGGGTAGAGAGAGTTTTTGTGAGAGTGTGAGAGGGGGAGAGAGGAAGAAAAAGAGATTGTGTTTGAGTGAGGGAAGGGGAGACATAGAGGGGGTAGAGACAGAGAGAAGGGGGGGGGAGAGAGGGAGGTTTAGGTGAAAGAGAGAGAATCAGGTGGGTGAGAGAGGGAAGGGGGGTAGAAAGAGGTAAAGATATAAGGGGGGTAGAGAGGGAGTGTTTGAGAGTGTGAGAGTGACCTAGGAGGATCCCAAGGTCCAGAAAATGCTCAAAAATGAAATTTCTCATAATCGGATGAAACAAATTCCATTGCATCTGGTTCGTCGTGCCGATTTAGACCATATATTTAATTCCTCAAACAGACACTGTATGTGAAAGTTATCACACTCTGATCAATTTCCTAAATAGGCAAAAATTCAAGAATGACGTCATGTTGACGTGGCATCGTGACACGTGGAAGCTGAACATAGATTGGCATGGTAGAGGATAGGTATGATGACTGGGTAGGTATGGAAAACATGGACCATTCATCATTTGACAAGTGTCACATTCGCGGGCAGTTAAATGGTGCCACATGGCACCCCATCATTCGTTGGCAAATGTAAAAGAAATTTTGGACTCTAGTGGAGTCGAACTCAACACATCTAGCATGGAGAGTGCTTTGGGAAGGCTGGATACCAACCCACCACCATGTGACTTATAGTACCAAGCCCGCATTATTATATTTAAACTTACCATATGTTGTGGGAGGAGGAAGAAATGGTTGGGATCTATCCCCAGCCCACAGTTAGGTGCGCTACCCCATACAACCATAGTCAACCACTGGCACTCCACTACACAGATAAGCTACGGGCATGGGGGCCATGAGATATGAGCTTAACCACTAGTGAGAACCAAGGGTGGTGACCAGAGGCTAGGCCAATCGGCGCGATCAGGCCCTCGATCTTATTGCATACACCATGTGAACTGAGCTTGTGGAGGAAAGGCTAGCGCACAACCCCTAGGGGGTTGGCGCTTGGCCATATTAATCCATATGATTGTGTAAAAGGTGCACGTGCTTAGGATAGAGGGGATACGTTTGATTTTTGGTTACAAAGTGGCTATTTGACTATGGTTTTGGCCCAGATTGGGCATTTTTGGAGATTTCTTGGCCATTTGGAGGGGTATTTGATCCCAAAAGGAGGCCAAATCTTTGTGGGAAGTTGGAATTCTCTAACTGATCCTAAAAACTATATAAACCATGCTTATTGATATTGAGAGGGGACTTTGTATGCAAGGAATTTAAAGAGGATTTTGAGTTTATAACCCATTTCTCATTTTTTGAGGGGCATTGAGTCATGTTTTGAGAGGATATTGTTGAGGCATGTGTGCATCTGCACAAGGAGGTATTTTATAGCATATCAAAAGCCTATTTGTAACATCAAGATCCATTGTAAAGATAACTTGAACATTTAAATATCAATAAAGAGGTCCTCCACTTGGAAGCAGGCCCAGAGACGTAGCCACACATTGGTGAACTCCGTTAACAAGTTCTTGTTGTCTATTTCTCTTTCTTATTATTGTTATCTTCTCTTTTTTTCAGCATGGTTTATGATGGATGTACTCTTTAATCATTCATGAGCATTGAGTTAATCTCAATTTGTTATTAATACCTTTCAATTTTGGATCAAGTATTTTGGTATCAGAGCTTTTGGTTATTTTGGAAGGTTTAACAAGTGCAGGATTGGATGCTCACAAGATCCAAATATCACAGAGGAGAAGGATCATTGGATGAATTCATTTCTGATATAGAATTATTTTTGAGGAATAAAAGAATGGCTTCAGAGGGAGAAACGTCTCCACGAACTAAAAAAATTGAAGCATTTTTCTCCATGTCAAAAATGGTCAAAGTGTTATATGATTGATGATTTATTAGATCAATTGAAACATGAGGTTTAGTTTACTAAGTTAGACTTAAATTGGTTACCATCAAATCAGAGTTGTTGAATGGGATATGGAAAACTACGTTCAAAACAAAACATGGATTATTTGAATGGTTAGTGATGCCATTTGGGTTTACTAATGCACCTGCTACTTTTATGTGGGTAATGAATGATGTATTCAAGCCATTCATTGATGAGTTTGTAATAGTATACTTAAATGATATTATTATTTTCAGTAGGACTAGGGAAGAGCATGTCTAGCATATTAGGCAGATACTTTCAGTGTTGTAGAGAGAGAAACTTTTTGTAAAGTTGTCAAAATGTGAATTTGGAAAAACATCTCTGGTATATTTGGGTTACATTTTAGGGGGTGGAGAGCTTAAGATTGATCCTTCTAAAGTTGAGGTCATTGTAAATTGACCAAAGCCTACATATGTAACTGAAGTAAGAATATTTATGGGGGAAACACAATATTGGAGGAAGTTTATTGCAAAATTCTCTCTAATTGCAACACCTTTACATGCATTGACAAATGTGAAAAGGGGATTCCAGTGGGGAGGAATCCAACAAAAGGCTTTGGATACTTTGAAATTAAAGGTTAGTACACCTCATGTTCTAGCATTGTCAGATCTCCATGAGTCTTTTGAAATTGAAACCGATGCAAGTGATTATGCCATGGGGGTAGTGTGATGCAACACCGAAATCCCATATGTTATAATTATGAGACCTTCACTACAACAGTAATTAACTATCCAACCTATGATAAAGAATTGTATGTTTTAGTACAAAGTGTTAAAAAGTGGAAACATTACTTTATGGGAAAAGAAGCAATAATACATACTGATCACCAACCATTACAATATCTACAATCACAAACTAAGATACAACAATCAAGGAATTTTAGATGGATGGGGATTTTGCAGCAATTTCATTTGGTCATCAGATATAAAAAGGGAATTCATAATAAATTTGTTGATATTTTATCAATACCTCCTAGTAAAATTGCTACAATCCTTAAGCACAATTCAATTACTCATGAAAGTTACATCTAACAATATGCTAAGGAAAAATATTTTAAGGAAGTCTATGCAACTTTAAGCCATGGTAAAAGAGTAGAAGAATTGAATTATCATATTAAATACAAAATTTTGTATCATTTGGGAAAATTATGTATTCCAGAAAGTGAAAGATTCCATGTAATTAGGGAGGCACATACTTCTCTTATAGCGGGACATTTTGGTGTAGAAAAAACAGTTTCTCAGTTACAAAGATTTTTTTATTGGCCTCGAATGCATGAAAATGTGTCTAAGTATGTAAAAGGATGTACTATGTGTGCAATAAGAAAACCAAGTAACAGAAAGCTAGGATTGTACACTCCACTTCCTATTCCTTATATACCATGGGAAATTGTATCTATGGGTTTTGTGGGGGGATTTCCTATGTCTAGAAAAGGTCATGATTACTTGTATGTAGTTGTGGATAGGTTCAACAAGATGTGTGTTCTAATTCCTTGTAAAAATCAAGTCACAGCTGAACAAACATCTCAAATGTTCTTTGAAAATGTATGGGTTCATTTTGGGTTACCTACTTCTCTTGTATCTAATCGAGACTCTAGGTTCATGGGGAAATTTTGGTCAAGATTGTGGGAACTTATGGACACCAGGCTAAAGAAGAGCACATCATTTCATCCACAGAAGGACAAGAAAACAGAGGTGGTGAATAGAACAATAATGCATCTACTTTGGGCATATTGCAACAAACATCCCAAACTTTGGGATGAACATTTGTGTTATGTGCAACATGTGTATAATCGAGCCAAACATTCTTCTACTCAAAGATCACCATTTGAAACATGTTTGGGATACTTTCCAAAATATCCTTTGGATTTTTTCTTTGGGAAAGACATTGCAGTAGACAGACACAATGATGTGGAGAGGGCTACAAAGTTCATTGAACAGATCCAATTGATTCATCAGGCAGTGCAAGAACAGTTGGAGAAAATCCAAGCCAAGTACAAGGCAAGGCATGATATGCATCAAGTTGATCATCAGTTCAAATAAGGGGATCAATTATGGTTATACATCAGCAAGGAAAGGATGCAAGGAGAAGGTAAAAAGATAAAACCAATTTGTTATGGTCCTTTCAAAATTTTAGACAAGATTGGTACTAATGCTTTCCGGTTAGAATTGTCTCCATATATGAAAATTTATTCAGTTGTAAATGTGGAAAACTTGAGATTGTATGAACCTCATATGATCAAGGATCAAGGAGAGAATGTTCAGATTCCTACCATACAATATTTTTCTCCTGAGTATATGAATGAGTTGCAGGAAGACACCATTTTGGACAAAAGAGTGTGTACTTCTCATGAGGGCGATGTGGAGTATCTTCGAGTGGGATTGAAGGGAAGAAATACAAGTCAGGCCAAGTGGATGGAGACCATAAAAGTGAGGAAAAAGTATCCTCACTTATTTACCAACTGATACCAGACTTTTGGTGGTCTAAAAGCTTCCAAGTGGGGAGGAATGATCTGGGAGGATCCCCGGGTCCAGAAAATGCTCAAAAATAAAAGTTCTCGGAATCAGATGAAAATAATTCCATTGTGTCTAGTTCATCATGCCTATTCCATCCATATATTTTCTTCCTCAAATGGACACCGTATGTGAAAGTTATCGCACTTTGATCGATTTCCCAAACAGGGAAAAAGTCAACGTTGATGTCATGTTGACATGGCATCGTGACACTTGGCAGATGACCGTACAATGACATGGTAGAGGATGCGTATGATGACTGGGAAGATGTGGTAGATGTGGACCATTCAACATTTGAAAAGTGTCACATTCACAGGAATTTAAATGATGCCACGTGGCCCAGACATGGCCTACCACGTGGCACCCCATCATTTGTTGGAAGATGTAAAAGAAATGTTTGACTCCAGTGGAGTCGACCTTGAGACCTCTATCATGGGGAGAACTTTGGCTAGGTCAGATACCAACCCACCACTATGTGACTTATAGTACCAAGCCCGCATTATTATATTTAAACTTACCATATGTTGTGGGTGGAGGCAAAAAGGGTTGGGGTCTAGCCCTAGCCCACGGTTACATGCGCTACCCCATAAAACCACAGTCAACCACAGTAGCTCCACTAAACAGATAATATATAGGCATAGGATCCATGGGATACGATCTTAACCACTGGCGGGAACCAAGGGTGTCGTTGACCAAAGGCCAGGCACATCGACGCGATCGGGCCCTCGATCCTATTACATACACCATGCGACCAGAGATTTCAGAGGAAAGGCCAGCATGCATCCCCTAGGGGGCTGGCGCTTGGCCATATTAAGCCATATGATTGTGAAAAAGGTGTGTGTGCCCATGCCAGAGGGGCTAATTTTGATTGTTGGTTACAAAGTGGTTATTTGACTATAGTTTTGGCCCAGATTGGGCGTTGTGGAGATTTCTTGGCCATTTGGAGGGGGATTTGATCCCAAAAAGAGGCCATATCTTTATGGGAATTTGGTCTTGTCTAACTAAGCCTAAAAACTATATAAACCAAGATTATGGATCTTGAGAGGGGACTTTGTATGCAGGGAATGTAAAGAGGAGCTTGAGTTTATAGCCCATTTCTCATGTTTTGAGGGGAATTGAGTCATGTTTTGAGAGGATATTGTTGAGGCATGTGTGCATCTACATAAGGAGGTATTGTAAAACATATCAAAATCCTTTTTTTAACAACAAGAACCATTGTAAATATAACTTGAGAATTTAAAGATCAATAAAGAGGTCCTCCACTTGGAATCGGTCCCGGAGACATA
>ML787201.1:379646-411642 GCA_009831015.1 Picea engelmannii
AGAGAGAGAGAGAGAGAGAGAGAGAGAGAGAGGAAGGGGGGGAGAGAGAGAGAGGGAAGGGGATTCCTTTATGTTATAATTTATCATTTGGAGGTGTGAATACATTAAAATCAAAGTACAACTTTCCTTAGCAACATATTTGATTATGATTACCATATTTTATTATCATGAGGTGACACAGATGTGGGGAAATGCACGATGGAAGAAAAAAGAAGATAAAATCATGAGAATGTGAGTGTTAATTACCTTAATAGATCTGAAGATAAATCTCAAAATAAACCCACAATATCAAAAAGAATAATCCAAACCATTCACCAAATACTGAACACAAGAACTAGTCAAAACCCTTGAGGTAGGGTAACACCATATAATGGATCCTCTCTTTTTCACTTGCCTCTTCGAGGGGGCTTCCTCCTATTGAGATAATGCTCCAAATACAAACTTATATTCATATCCCATTACATTGTTTGAACCCCTTTATATAGTGCTACTAACCACCTAAGAACATTCTAGAGGATGAACCTTCTAGAAGTATAACCTTCTAGTAAGTCCTCTTACATTTATTATATCTAACTACCATAGTGGGCCTTATTTACTACTATAGTGGACCTAGTCCACCTTACATTGAATTCCCTCCACTGTTATCATGGTGGGGCCTCTTCCCCACCCCCCCCCACTACCTCTTTATCTACCTAACATTCCATCCCCCTTATGAAAGCGTTGCCATCAACGCTTGATGTACAACCATATACTAGGGTCCCATGGATAATTTTGGACCATAATTTTGAAGAAGACTGGAGAACCAAGGTCCCATGTACAAAGGAAATCCACCAAGTTCAAGTAGTTCAACCGCCATTGTAAACCCGGGTCCCATTTCCAAGTGCTCATGTGAACTCCCTATGAAAGATTTTGGAACCCAATAACCAACTCAAAATTATGCTCCAAAGGCTGACATCTGTCATGTGGATCCAAAGAAGAAGATCCATCCACATAGTGGAAAAGGGTCATAGCAGAATATGGAAGGAATAATATCACTATAGAATATGCAGTATGGACACTAGTAATAATCATTGGCTCCCTATTTGTCACATTGATGTTCTCTACATAAGGTAGATTAGAGTCATCAAATAAAATATGAAAGTGGTTTTCATCCCAGAAATGACAATTATCCATATACGAATCATCACAATCGGCCTCAAAATCATATCAAGCATATATTTCTTCATTATATTCATCCCTGATGTCCGCCATAAGAAATATCCCCTGCATGTTATCCAATGAATATTGAATACTATTTGTTAGCACTCTATAAATTATGTCCAGTTGAATAGAAAAACAGTAGAGGTAACTGTTTCAACTAGCTTTGGAGTTGAGGCACTAGCCTACTCAACTCAGAGAAGGCTCTCTCGTGTCACTTGATTTATCTATGGGAATCGGTGGCTATATTTGGTTTGTTTTGGGGAATTTTAATAAAGTTGCTGGCAAAGAAGGGGGGAACACTATGGGCTATGGAGTCAAAATTATGAAAGTGATTGGAAACAATGCATTGACTGATAGAACTCTCCAGAGGACACAGGCTAAATAAGGTGATGAATCTGAGTTATTCTTGAAATAAAATATGTGTAGGAAGATAAAGAATACAAATAAATGCATCAAAACATTGCTGAAATGAATTCTGAATAAGTTAAGAAGACAATCACATAGTTTAAATTTCTTAATCCAAGAGCGTCACAGGACGAATTCTAGGCCTTTAAATTCTCCAATTTAAACAGAAGAAAATGTAAATGAAATGACAAGCTACAAGAAATACGTACGATGAAAGGAAACAAATCTCATATCACCACCCGTTAGAATCTTTTCATAGAGACTTCAAAACTTTCTTCATTTGTATTCAATTCAGATTCAGAAAATATACAAATAGAGTTTGATACAACCAAAAAAGGTGCTCTTGCACTTCTGCCAAAATTAACTAATTCAATCCTCATAGTACGTATACAGTTTGATCAAAAATAACTGAAAAATGAAATGTTTCAGCTTCTGTAACAGTTTCGGATGTCATTTTCGGTATACGAAACGACTTACAATCATTAACAAAAAAGAAATGTTTCACCATCATGAATAGTCTCTCTGTCTTCCTAGCTACTTTCGCTAAATATGGCCTGCTCTACACTTCTGTTGGATCCTGTAAGATGGGTGACAGTGGGAGATTATCTATTGGTTCCCAGGACATGGCATTTTCTCTTTCCCAACTGCATAAGTTCCTTCTATTGCGCATCCGAGGGGATTTCATATTCCATCACTTATTTAATCAAAATTTCTAGGTCGATGCACGTTGCGTAGGACATGATTGGCACATTGACTTTCAACGTTTTGAATTTGTTCAGAATTTCGAAATTAGTAGCTAAATTTTCTACCAAGCTAGGACCTTTCAGACTTTCCCCCATATATTCAAACCTGGAATGGTCCATCTTGCATTGCATGAGAAGAGTGTGACAATATTCCTTCTTGTATAATGATCCTTTACCATCCTAGAATGAGGGGAGGCCTTTAGCAAACAATTGTTCAAAGGCGTCCTTAAACTTTTGTATGCTAAGGTCCATTTGCACATATTTATTCTAAACCTATCTGAGTAGGTTGTGTTTGGCAATGATTCTCCTGGCTGAAATGATTAAAGCGGTCCTGTCTTTTACACCAATGGTCTGAAGATCAGAAGTTGGTATGGCATTTAATAAGTTGATGGCATTTTAAGCCCATTCCGAGTGCTTCTTCGCTAGTACTTCATTTACAACAGAACATTTTTTCCGAGCTGTAGCAGCCATGTTGTCGTTGTCATTGATAAAGTTTAGATAACTTCTGAATTCAGCAACTTCCATAACAATCGCGTCCCAGATCACATGTTTGGCTCCCTGTAGTAGCATTTTACCCTTTAATTTGGTTTTTATATTGTTCACTCTTTCCTGCAGGTCTTGGTTCTCTCTGTGGAGTTGAGCTAATTTCTCATCCTTTTCCTTCACCTCTTTTTTCAACTTTTCTAAATTTTTGTTTAGATTCTTGATCTCACCTATTTTCAAACTTATCTGGGACATAGCCTGAACTAACCCTTCAAAATTTGATCCATCCTCCGCATTAGCAGGTACGATAATCTCCATATCTGATGTTGTCACCTGCATCTGTGACCAACTTTCTTTCTCCTTCTCCAACTGCAACACTTTAGCCTTGTAGTATAGAGCCTCTTGTCTGAAGGTTTCCTTTTCTAACTCCAAAGAAGTTAACTCTCTTATCTGTGGATGGTTTGTAGGTGACATATTCAATCTTTTCTTCAAACTTTGGATCATTTTATCCTTTTCATATAGAGAGGCTTTCACCCCCTATGGACCTTCAGACTCTAATATTTTTACCTGCATCATCCAAGCTTTGTTGGACACCTTCTCTTGTTTTAGTTGTCCATCAAGTTTCAATACATGTGTTGTCAACCTTGCAACCTTCAGAGATAAGATTAGGTAATCACCATACAACATATCACTGACATTTCTATGGAATTTCACTTTGTAAGGAGTGTCGATGTTCTCATAGTCTACCTTGAACTCGAATACCTTATCATTATCAACCACTACAATGTTGAATGTCTTCTTCTCGACATCTCTGACTGAGAGTAGGTGAGATTTGCACTGAGATGTCCCTTCTACTTTGGGCAAAAGCTCCTTTATCTCACTATTGGCCATACTCCCTTTCACAACATACTGATGTAGCAAGTCTTCCTTAGATTGATAAACCATCCCGAGAGTCTGGCCAAATACGTGCTTCCTGCTACTGAAGACCTTCATGCTGCCTTCATTTTTTGGTTTGTTTTCAGAATTGATCTCTTCATTCTAGATCTTGGTATCTACCATCTCCATGCACGTCTTTTCTTTATGTTCTTCCTCTTCCAAGTCAATAATTTGAGAAGGTGATGTGACTCTCATTTTCTTGAGTATGTCTTGTTGGCTGCTATCCCCTAAGGCTTATGAACTACTTCTCTTATTGAAGATGATCATTTTAGGAGCCTTGATAATCAACTTGGGTGAGGGTTTTTGTGCTAAGCTTTGCTAGGAAGTAATCTTTATCTGCTTTGCTTGATCATGCAGCATGATGACCTCCATTTCTATGCAAGTCTCTAGATTGGCCAATTTATCTAGTTCTTCAACGTGCTCATGTTCATAAGGGCCTTGTTTGCTCACCAATCTCCTCTTTGATATAACATGATATGGATCATATCTTCTTCCTTGAAATTGTGTGAACCCAAATTCATTAAGTTTAGAATGAATTTGAAGCAAACAAGACTTTCTCTTCACCACAAAAGGACCCACCATGAATGGGAATTTCAGATTTGAAGCCTTGTGAGCTTTGAGGAAGTGTTTAGTCTCTGATATGATCCTTTGTCTTATAAATTCCAAAGAAAATATCCTGGGAGTCAGGAAAACTGGTAAAAGGTGAGGTCTTTCTTGGCATAAGGATACCCAAATCACGATGGACTGAGTGAAAAACATCCAGTCTCCCATCGTATTCTTTGGACTTGGCTGCAACGAACTCTTCATCTCTTCCATGACTCTTGGAAAATCTGAACCAAAAATGAGACTGTATATTTTGGACATGATTTTGTTGATGAAGATGAGCATGGTGATATTTTTACACTCGGTCGAAATAAATGCAGCTTTAGGAAGCTTGGTATTGTTAGATCCCAGAAACATTCTCAACAGATGAGAATAGTATCTTAAATGTCTTAATGAACTAAAATTAACCAACTGTTGATGTATATTCTCTGCAATAAATTCATCGAAACGGACACAGAATGACTTCCCAGACTGGAAGAAAATTAACAGGATCCCTAGCATAACCTCTACCACAAACTTGTTATTGTCTAGACCTAGAATTTGACTCAGCAGAGAACAAGCCCACTGGACTTCGATGATCATGATGCTTAGATTGGCAGGAAGGGATAGACTTTATGAATGATGTTTTGGTTTGACTATGGTTTGCATAAATAGGGTTTTTACCTCGAGAAAGCATTCTCTATAAATCATAAGCATCCTTTGTTTCTCAAAGGGTTATGACACTATAGGGGAGGCATCTGGTATATTTAGGGCATGTCGGAGCGAGGGATGATCTACTTTACACAGGACTTCTGACCCTAATTTATTTAAGATGACTCTTTTTCCCTGGGAATATCTCTCTGCACACTAGCTCACAAATTCTGGGAATGGGAAAATTCTTTCTACGACATAAGGGGCGATAGAGGCTCAAGACGCTTCAAGAAAGGATATTTGGGATCCAACGTTGTTCAAGAAATTCTCTTTAGACACAGAAACGGGTGAGACCATTGTCATTCTGTCGAAAACATCAAAATCTTTGTCAATTAGGGCATCCTCCCTGGAGGGAGTATCTGGTTCACTCACGAATAAAACAAGAGGGTTGGCAGCCATTGTGAAGAATACCTGATAAGTGGCGAGAAAAATGGCCTGGTTCAGTTCTGAATTTCGAAATTTGGATAGAAGCTTTGCGCAAAATCTCTGAACATTCAACTGCTTCAAATACTCATAGAATAATGCCCGGGGTCCCTCCTTTTATAGGCATCTAATACCATCAGGGTTTGGAGAAAAGTGGTTTTGGATGAACCATCCTTAGCCTTGATGTGTCTCAGAGCACGCCACATGTCCTTGATTTAAACCAGGGCAGTTTTCCCTAGTCCACCCCCTGTCAGCTAATTCTCGTGCTACTTCGATCGTTGAATTACACCTCGGTCGTTGATTCAGGTCGTTTCAAGATCTACGGTCAGCATATTTCCCGAAAACTTTGAGATTGGAGGTTAAAAAAGGTGGTTTTGGTCAGAAAACCCTCCTTTCCGATGTGCATCTAAGGACGCCATGCTTCCCGCAAAAAACTGTGATGGTTTTCCCCGACTTTCCCTCGACCACTTAATCTTCGTGCTAGTTATATCTTCGATCCACCTCTCGCTCGTTGATCTGAGCCGCTTTTGAGATCAACGATTTTTTGAGTTTTATTCTTCATATCTCCACTATTTCATCCAAACGTCGCCAGATATAGATGGGTCCTCTAAATTTATCACAGCTCTGTGGCGATTTAATCCATCATAAAAATTTTGAAGCTCGGACACCAGCTGGGAATTATATGGTGATAACATTGGCTCCAATTGGGGATGTTATCCTCCTCGCGAGGTAGAAAAGAACTGTATACCAAGTGCCTACCCATTTGGCTGTAAGCTTATGTGTGTGATATGAATCCCTTTATTTTATTGAAAAACTTCAAAACTACTTAGCATAGCTTAGGGCCTTCACCTTGGGCTTCAACCATGTTATTTTTATCTCAATATTCATAATTAAAGCAAAACCAAAATTCAAAGTGGTCATGTACAATGAATGGTGAGTGATGATCTTTTAAATGACGTAGTGCTTGAGGAACCTGCCATTCACAAGCCCTCCTCCGATGAGTTCTTTATTACTCTCCTCCAACAAATTGGCATTGTTCCTGCGATAAGTTGTAATTTTGAACGGGCCCGGCCACAGGTGGTCGAATTTTCCATGTTTTCCCCTGTTTTCATTATTGGCATCCCATCTTAGTACCCAGTCTCCTGGTTTGACGTTGTCCAATTTGGTATGTCTGTCGAAAAATTCCTTGATTTTCTCTTGACATAGTTGGGCGTTGTTGAAAACCTTTTCTTTGACCTGCTGCAAGCTAATGAGTTCATCCTCCCTTCTTCGAATGGCATTTGTCTTTGCTTCTTTCTCTCGTAACAACTTCATCACCGACAATCAAAGTGTCATAGGAAAGATGGCTTATATACCGTAGATGATCTGGAAAGGAGATGTGGCAATGAATCTCTTTGGGGATATCCTTTCTTCCCACAGTGCATGGATGAGCTTCTTGTGCCACGGCTTTTTATTCTCCTGTAGCAATTTTTTTATGATTCTGACCAGGATTTTTCTTTAAGACTCAGCCAATCCATTTCCTTATGGGTAGTATGATGTAGAATGGCCAAGAGTAATATTGTAATCACTGCAAAATTTCTCAAATTTTTTATATTTAAAACTCGTTGTGTTGTATGTTATAATCTTAACCGGACATCTGAACCTAGACAAAATATTGTCTTCCAGAAACCAAATGATAACGTCATTTGTAGCTTGTCTGGTAGGAACAACCTCAATCCATTTAGTAAAATAATATGTTGCAGTCAAGATCCATTTGTGTTGAGCCGAAGATTGTGGGTGTATCTCTCCTATGAAATCTAGGCCCCATTTCCCGAAAGGAGCTTCTACTGAAATGGGCTTCAACGGTAGAAACTGCAACTTCCCTTTCCCATCGAAGATTTGGCATTCATGGAACTTTGACACCTCCTTGTAAACATTGGGGAAAATACTAGGCCAATAAAAACCAGCTCTCAACATCTTGTGTACAGTTGTCTTCAAATAATTATGACCTCCACATTCTCCTTTATGGAATCCCCTGATGGTCCTTTCTGCTTCCTCTTCTATCAGACAACTTAGTAAAATTCTTCCTGGCTCTTTCCAGTATAGTAATCCATTTACAATGCAGCATTTCGTTGCCTTTAGTTTCAAGAACCTAGCCTTTGTTTTGTTATATTCAGGAGGAGTTTGCAGATTTTTTAACACAAAGATAATGTCTGCATACCATGCAGAGTCAAGAAATTTCTGAGATATCTGTGGAGTCACCTTCTCTTCCTCTACTGTAATTTCTGACATGTCTGTAGCAAATTTTATTCCTAAGAGTTCATAGTTTGTTTATGCCATTATTCTAGAAAGTCCCTACCCTTTGATCAATTTTGTGGGCTTGATGTTGAGATCATATTCTAATAGCACTGCAATCCATTTTCCCCTCTTCCCTTCAGGATCGGGTTGAGTTAAGATGTCCTTTACCGATCTGTTGGGGACATAAGCAATAGTATGTGAATGCAGAATATACACCATGAATTCTTTCAATTCTTTGACCAAAGTATACGCATGCTTCTCCATGATGTCATATTTTAAAGGAGCGTCTCTCAATGTCTTATTGTAGTATGCTATGTGCTTCTCAAAATTCTGGTCATCTTTCTGGAGTAATACCCCTGCAATTGTGTGTTCTGAAATGAAAGAGAAAAGTATGAAATCTTTCTTGAAATTAGGACTAGCCAGCACAGGATTCTTTGTCAATGCTACTTTGATTTCTTTGAAAGACTTTCTAGCCTCAAGGATCCATTTGATTTCATTTCCTTTCTTTAACAGTTGGTGATATGCTTTATGATCTCTGCTAAATTAGGAATAAATCTTCTCAGGAAATTTATTTTACCTAGAAAGGATTGTACTTCCCTTTTGCTTCTGGGTATGCCAATATTCAAGATGCCTTCAACCCTGTTGGGGTATACCTTTATCCCTTACTTAGAAATGATATGCCCTAATATCTTCCCTTCTTCCGTGGAAAACTTTGACTTTTTGGGGTTTAGTAATATGCCAAATTTTTTGCATTTCTCGAACGCCCTTCTGAGATGTTTGATGTGCTCCTCATCTGTAGCAGAATACACAGTAATGTCGTCCAGGTATATAACAATGAATTTATCTTTTTCATCTGCAAATGCTATGTCCATAGCCCTTTGAAATGTTTCTCCAGCGTTCATAAGTCCAAATGGCATTTTGGCATACATGAAAGTTCCCCAAGGTGAGGTGAATGTTGTCTTTTCTTGATCGTCAGGATGTACCAGGATCTGGTTCTATCCTGGGAAACGTCCAACATCAACATATTTTGAGAGCCCACTAATTTATGTAGAATGTGGTCCATTTTGGGAAAAGGGTAGTTATCTTTAAGATATACCTTATTTAAATTTCTGAAATCCACACACAATCTGATCTCCCCACTCTTCTTTCTGACAGATACTAGATTTTCTACCCATTTGGAGAATCTTAGGGACACTATGATTTTTGCTTCGAACAATTTCTTCACTTCTTTCTCTATCAATGGTAACAACAGAGGATTTATTCTTCTCAACTTTTGTTTAAATGGCTTGTGATCTTCTTTTATCGGGATGACATGCTAGATTATACTAGTATCATAAACTTTCAAGTAATCATAGCTCTAGGAAAAAACATCAGGGAATTCTTTCATCAATTTTACATACCTCTCTTTTACTTCAGGGCTAAGATTCTTGGACAATTTAATGATCTTCGGGTCTTCTGGAGTACCAATGTTACAATCCTCCACGTCCCCTTCATCTACTTTGATCTTTGGACTTCTGGCCACATCGTTGTTATCAAAGAGTTTTTCTAATGTCACCAAGCCTTTGGGGATAATGTTTCTCTTCAGTTGCACGATATCTCTCCCAGCAATTTGATTTTCAAAGTATCATTCTTTGGTGAAATCAACTGCATCTACTTCATTGTCGTAACATTCATCAATGCTAAAATTCTCAAACTCATTTTCCATCTTGAGGAAGCTCTCTATTTGTTTATCATTTTCGAATACTTTCTAGTGTTTCATATTGTCTGGTATCATCGGTCTGTACTTGACTTCAACCTTGTAGATTTTTTCAGGAAAAATTGGGACTTTCAATACCACTGCTGAAGTGGCCAATTCATCTGCAACTTGATTCTGCTCCCGTGGAATTGTTGAAAGGTTGCATTCTGAAAATATCTCAAGAAGTTCTAACACCAGATTTATGTAAGCCCTCAGTATAGGATGTTTGGCCTGGTAGATGCCTTTGATTTGATTTATGATGAGTTTGGAATCTCTAAGTACAGCGATCCTTTTGGCGCCCAACTCTTCCAAGACTTTCAATCCCAATATTAATGCCTCGTATTCGACCATATTATTTGTACACTCAAAACAAGTTTGTAAGAGCATAATTTCGAATATCCTGTGGGATGAATTATCCACACGCCAGCTCCAGCTCCTTCTCTACATGCAGCTCCATCGAAATTCATTTTCCATATCTGATCTTCTGGGTCACCTAGTTGTTCTGAAATTTCTTCCAACTGTTGCCCAGGTATACCTTTATCTGCCAGGACTATTTTCATCTCTTCTTCTCCTGAGCATATATCATTAAAGAAAATGGAAGACCCCAACTCGGTGCTTACTGAGTATATAGGATGGTTAGTAGGGTGTGATTTGTTTCTGACCATATATTTTAGTAGAACTTCCCTGTACAATCTTTTGTCTTGACCAAAGACAGGAATTGTGGCATATGACATGTCCATCTGGAGGGTTCCTTTCAATTTTTCATCCTATGATTTGGACAACAACATGCCAAATTTCGGAGGGATATCAATGACCACTACATCCATCACCATATTCTTCGTCGGTATTTTTTCCAAGGAAACAACCATGTCCTTTATCATGCCAAGGCATTTCACCTTCCTTGAAACGAAAGAAAACAGATCCTTGTAGGGCCTTGTGACCTCAAGGCCCAGCTGGTCCATGACCACTTTAGGCATCAAATTGTGAGATGCTCTAGAATCCAGCATAGCATTGTGTAAGGTCATGTCGTGGATTTTTAAGCTTACATAGAAAGGGGGAACTTATTCATTTTCACTGCTTTCTTCTACTCTTGACCCAAATAAAATGGTTGGGTGGTCATCTTGTATGTTCAAAGTATCAAAGGTCTATCCCATATTAAGCATCTTGATGACCTAACTTCTGTATTCGTTATTTATGATTAATTCATTAAAGGGTACCTAAATATTAATCTTAGCCATCTCACTTACGAAGTCAAAAGAGGACGGAGTTTTTTCTACCTCTTTCGGGACAATTTCTTTTCTTGTCAATATCTTCTTCTGTGGTTCCTCTTTCTGCTTGCCCTTATCTATAGCATCCTTTGCAGCAGATTCTTTCACAGCAGAATATTTTTGGGGATGACTGGAAGAGGGCACGTTACTGTGAGCATCTTTGGTGAGGTTTGCCTTTGGGAGATTACCTTTTGGAGGATTTTGAGGAACCTTTTGATTTTGGAGATTGTATTTCCGTTGGAATTGCATGATGGCGTTCTGCAATCTGGTCTCGTAATCTTATTTTTCTACTGATAACCTTTCCTCTTCATCTTGCAAGAATATTTCACTTGCATCCATGAACTGGTCATGTTCTTCCTTGGTCAAAAACACCTCAGTTTCTTTGTCATCGCAGCAGTTCATATCATCTTCAAAATATTCATCATAATCTCCATTCATATAATTATTTTGAAAAGGGGGTCTTACTTGTTGTTCTCCCTTATTTCCTTGGTTTCCTTGATTTGTTTGGTCTGCTTGAGCTACCTGATTACCCTGATTCCTCTGCTCCCTTTACTGGATTTGTGGACCGAAGGTCTCCTTGAATTTCTGGGCGGACCATCAGCCTATTCTCTAGGGTTGGTTCTATGTCCCAACGCCATTCTTTCCATCATCCTTTCCATGTTTCTCATCATTGCTTCGAATATTTCTTCTGAGGTTTCTGACGTGGAAGTTTGTGCCTTATCCTAAGTTTTTCCCATGCCTCTTCTAGAATTAGCTTTCATTTTTCCTGAATCCATTAGGTTTACTTCGACTTGAATGGTATATGTCATCATATCATCTAACGTGGAATATCTTCACTCCCTCAATAATAAAGCAAAACTACTTTCGAAATAATCAACATATCTGAGCTGAGTAGCTTTAGGTGGGGGCTTTACTTCATCAGGAATCACATTATATACCTTCATGAATCTAGCATAAAACTCTTGTATTGTTTCATCAGGAGATCTCTTCATATTGTTGTAGTGTGTCAACAAATGAAGGGGGTTTTTCTTATCTCCCCATATGGAAAGGAAGAGTGTCTCAAAAGATGCGAAATTTGTGATGCTTCCTAGTGCAAGGGATCTGAACCACTTTCTTACATCTCCTACAAGGCTCTGTGTGAAAAACCTCATTTTCATATCTACAAAATCCACCTCCTATAATTCTATGAAGTCATTAAACTAGTCTAGGTGTTTCTAGGTCGATATGTTACCCTCAGCATCATATAGCTTAATCCTTAGGTTGTACTCCTAGGGTAAGTCATGCAATACAACGGGCAATATGAGAGGAACAAATATGGCTGCCATAATTGTTGTGAGGGGTCAGAGTGGCCATCGGTTTCGTACAGGAGGCACTACAGGTTTGACAAGAGCGGCTAGAATCAAATATTGAAATCTTTTTTCGTCAAATAGGGTCTTGTCTAAATGGGATTCAGACCTGGTTATGAACAGGGAGTGTTCAAATTTTAGGTCAAACTCAAGGTCTTCGATATTGATCAATAAATCTCTAGGTAAGGATGAATATCAGTCTAGATTTAACATAGGGGATACTATCCTTTCTTTTCTTCTTGGGCCAAGCTTTTCAGGGCTAGAGACAGGGACTGCAAGCTTGGGCTCTGGGTTTCTCCTAGTGTGGATTTTCTTAGAAGCCAGGATTTCTATATTACATAGTGTAGTACAACTAGTCTCTCAGTAATGGAGTTTCCAGGGTAAAGATAATATTCATCCAATAAGGTATTTTTCCACTGTCACCCTCAGGGATCAAACTAAAGATTTAAGTCATTTTCCAAAGGAAAATTTTTCGATTTTGTCCCTAGCAACGACACCAAAATGTTAGCACTCTGTAAATTATTTCCGGTTGAATAGACAAATGATAGAGGTAACTGTTTCAACCAGCTTTGGAAATGAGGCACTAGCCTTCTCAACTCAGAGAGGGCTCTCTCGTGTCACTTGATTTATCTATGGGAATCAGTGGCTAGATTTGGATTTTTTTGGGGATTTTTAATAAAGTTGTTGGCAAAGAAGGGGGGAACACTATGGGCTATGGAGTCAAAATTATGAAAGTGAATGGAAACAATGCATTGTCTGATAGAACTCTCCAGAGGACATAGGCTAAATAAGGCAATGAATCTGAGTTATTATTGAAATAAAAGATGTGTAGGAAGATAAAGAAGACAAATAACTGCATCCAAACATTGTTGAAATGAATTCTGAATAAGTTAAGAAGACAATCACATTGTTTAAATTGCTTAAGCAAAGAGTGTCACAGGACGAATTCTAGGCCTTTAAATTCTCCAATTTAAACAGAAGAAAATGTAAATGAAATGACAAGCTACAGGAAATACGTATGATGAAAGGAAACAAAGCTCATATCACCACCCGTTAGAATCTTTTCATAGAGACTTCAAAACCTTCTGCATTTGTATTCAATTCAGATTCAGAAAATTTACAAATAGAGTTTGATACAACCAAAAAAGGTGCTCTTTCACTTCTACCAACATTAACTAATTCAATCCTCGTAGTACTTATACAGTTTGATAAAAAATAACTGAAACTGAAACGTTTCAGTTTCTGTAATAGTTTCGGATGTCAATTTTGGTATATGAAATGACTTACAATCATTAGCAAAAAAGAAACGTTTCACCATCATGAATAGTCTCTCTGCCCGCCTAGCTTATTTCGCTACATCTGGCCTGCTCAGCACTTCCATTGGATCTTGTAATATGGGTGACATCTGGAGATTATTTGTTGGTTCTCGAGACGTGGCATTTTGTATTTCCCAATTGCACAAGCCTTCCATTGTTCATCTGAGGGGATTTCATAGTCCATCATTTATTTAATCAAAATTTTCAATTCGATGCACGTTGTGTAGGACATGATTGGCACGTTGACTTTCAGTATTTTGAATTTGTTCAGAATTTCGAAATTAGTAGCTAAATGTTCTACCAAGCTAGGACCTTTCAAACTTTCCTCCATATCTTCAAACCTAGAATGGTCCATCCTGCATTGCATGAGAAGTGTGTGATAATCTTCCTGCTTGTATAATGAGCCTTTGCCATCCCAGAATGAGGGGAGGCCTCTAGAAAAAAATTGCTCAAAGGCATCTTTAAACTCATGTATGTTAAGGTCCATTTGCACAACTTTGTTCTAAACCGATCTGAGTAGGTTATGTCTGGCAATGATTCTCCTAGCTGAAACGATTAAAGCGGTCTTGTCTTTTACACCAATGGTCTAAAGATCAGAAGTTGGTATGGAATTTAATAATTCGATGGCATTTTGAGCCCATTCTGAGGGCTTCTTCACTTGTACTTCATTTACAACAACACATTTGTTCCGATCTGTAGCAGCCATGTTGTCTTTGTCATTGATAAAGTTCAGATAACTTCTGAATTTAGCAACTTCCACAGCAATCGCGTCCCATATCACATGTTTGGTTCCTTGCAGTAGAGTTTTACCCTTCAATCTGGTTTTTAGTTTGTTCACTCTTTCCTATGGGTCTTGGTTCTCTCTGTGGAGTTGAGCTAATTTCTCATCCTTCACCTTCACCTCTTGTTTCAACTTTTCTAAATTTTCGTTTAGATTCTTGATCTCGCCCATTTTCAAACTTATCTAGGACATAGCCTGAACTAACCCTTCAACCTTTGATCCATCCTCTGCATTGGTAGGTATAATAATCTCCATATCTAATGTTTTCGCCTGCATCTGTGACCAACTTTCTTTCTCCTTCTCCAATTGCAACACTTTAGCCTTGTAGTCTAGAGCCTCTTGTCTGAAGTTTTCCTTTTCCAGCTCCAAAGCAGTTAACTCTATTGTCTGTGGATGGTCTGTAGGTGACATCTTCAATATTTTCTTCAAACTTTGGATCATTTTATCCTTTTTGTCCAGAGAGGCTTTCACCCCCTGTGGACCTTCAGACTCTAATCTTTTTAACTGCATCATCCAAGCTTTGTTGGACACCTTCTCTTGTTTTAGTTGTCCATCAAGTTTCAATGCATGTGTTGTCAACCTTGCAACCTTCAGAGCTAAGTTTAGGTAATCAGCGTACAACATATCACTGACATTTCTATGGAATTTCACTTTGTCAGGAGCGTCGATGATCTCTTAGTGTACCTTGAACTCAGATACCTTATCATTATCATCCACTGCAATGTTGAATATCTTCTTCTCGACATCTCTGACTAAGAGTAGGCGAGCTTTGCGCTGAGATGTCTCTTCTACTTCGGGAAAAAGATCCTTTATCTCACTATTGGCCATACTCCCTTTCACCGCATATTGATGTAGCAAGTCTTCCTTAGATTGATAAACTGTCTCATGAGTCTGGCCAAATACATCCTTCCTGCTACTGAAGACCTTCATGTTGCCTTCATTTTGTGGTTTGTTTTTAGGATTGATCTCTTCGTTCTGGATCTTGGTATCTACCATCTCCATGCACATATTTCCTTTCTGTTCTTTCTCTTCCAAGTCAATAATTTGAGAAGGTGATGTGACTCTCATTTTCTTGAGTTTGTCTTGTTGGCTGCTAGCCCCTAGGGCTTATAAACTACTTCTATTATTGAAGATGCTCATTTTAGGAGCCTTGATAATCAACCTAGGTGAGGGTTTTTGTGTTGATATTTTCTAGGAAGTAATCTCTATCTTCTTTGCTTGATCATGCAGCATGATGACCTCCATTTATGTGTAGGTCTCTAGACTGGCCAATTTATCTAGTTCTTCAACGTGATCATGTTCATAAGGGCCCTGTCTGCTCACCAATATCCTCTTTGATATAACCTGATGTGAATCATATCTTCTTCCTTGCAATTGTGTGAACCCAAATTCATTTAGTTTAGACTGAATTTGAGGCAAACAAGACTTGCTCTTCACCACAAAAGGACCCACCATGAATGGGAATTTCATATTTGAAGCCTTGTGAGCTTTGAGGAAGTGTTCAGTCTCTGAGATGATCCTTTGTCTTATAAATTCCAAAGAAAATATCCTAAGAGTCAGGAAAACTGGTAAAAGGTGAGGTCCTTTTTGGCATCCGTATACCCAAATCATGGTGGACTGAGTGAAAAACATCTAGTCTCCCATCGTATTCTCTGGACTTGGCTACAACGAACTCTTCATCTCTTCCAAGACTCTTGGAAAATCTAAACTGAAAATGAGACTGTATATTTTGGACATGATTTGGTTGATGAAGATGAGCATGGTGATCTTTTTACACTCATTTGAAATAAATGCAGCTTCAGGAAGATCGGTATTGTTAGATCCCAGAAACATTCTCAACGGATGAGAATAGTATCTGAAATGTCTTAACAAACTGAAATTAACCAGTTGTTGATGTATATTCTTTGCAATAAATTCATCGAAAATGACATGGAATGACTGCCCAGACTGGAAGAAAATTAACAAGATCCCTAGCATAACCTCTACCACAAACTTGTCATTGTCTAGACCTAGAATTTGACTAAGCAGAGAACAAGCCCACTGGACTTCGACGATCATAACACTTAGAATGGTAGGCAGGGATAGACTTTATGAATGATGTTCTGGTTTGACTATGGTTTGCATAAATAGGGTTTTTACCTCGGGCAAGCATTATCTATAAATCATAATCATCCTTTGTTCCTCAAAGGGTTCTGACACTATAGGGGAGGCATCTAGTATATTTAGGGCATGTAGGAGCGAGGGACCATCTACTTTACATAGGACTTCTGACCCTAAATTATTTAAGATGACTCTTTCTCCCTGGGAATATCTCTCCACACACCAACTCACAAATTAGGGGAATGGGAAAATTGTTTCGATGACATAAGGGGAGAAAGAGGCTCAAGCCACTTCAAGAAAGGATATGTGGGATCCAACGTTGTTAAACAAATTCACTTTAGACATAGAAATGGGTGAGACCATCGTCACTGTGTCGAAAATGTCAGAATCTCTGTCAATTAGGGAATCCTCCCTGGAGGGAGTATCTGGTTCACTCATGGATAAAACAACAGGGTTAGAAGCCATTGTGAATAATACTTGATAAGCGGTGAGAAAACTGGTCTGGTTCAGTTCTGAATTTTGAAATTTGGATAGAATCTTTGCGCCAAATCTCCGAACGTTCGACTGCTTCAATTACTCATAGAATAATGATTGGGGTCCCTCCTTGTATATGCATCTATTGCCATCGGGGTTTGGAGAAAAGTGGTTTTGGATGAACCACCCTTAGCCCCATTGTGTCTCATAGCACACCACATGTCCATGATTTAAACCAGGACAGTTTTCCCCAGTCCACCCCTTATCGACTAATTTGTGTGCTACTTCGATCGCCTAATTACCCCTCGGTCGTTGATCTGGGTCATTTCAAGATCTATGGTCAGCGTCTTTCCTGATAACTTTGACATTGAAGGTTGAAAAAGGTGGTTTTGGTCAAACAACCCTCCTTTTCGATGTGCTTCTTAGGGCTCCACGCATCCCACAAAAAATCATGATGGTTTTCCCCGACCCGCCCTCAACCACTTAACCTTTGTGCTAGTTGTATCTCTGATACACGTCTCGATCATTGATCCGAGCTGCTTTTGAGATCGATGGTCTGTTGAGTTTTATTATTCATATCTCCGCTATTTTGTCCAAACACCGCTAGCTATAGACGGGTCCTCTAAATTTATCACAGCTCTGTGGCGATTTAATCCATCATAAAATTTATGAAACTCAGACACTAGCTCGGAATTATAGGGTGATAACACTATTAAAACTATCATTGAGGTTGTGTCTGACGCCATCTACAAATTGATGCAATATGTCATTCAATTGGGATTTGAAAGTTTCAGTCATCTATAGAATTTCTTTGACGGTTTGAGAGAAAATAGCCATTGGAAACACCACATAAAATATACCAAAAGAAATCTCTTAAAATAATTTATCCAGTGGTATTGATATAGTAGCAATATGACCACCCTCTGAAAAGTTATAAACTCTACAGTCCCTGTATCGTCACGAAAAACCCCAAACAATAGTTGATTATAAATTAGTGATATATTCACTTCCAGAGCTCTGATTTGGACTATTTGTTTTTTGAAATTGGGTGAAATTGTGAGAGGAACTCATATCTGCAACTTTTTTTGAAAAAATCATCCATGAATGCTACATAAATCAGAAAAATCATGTGGTCGTCCAGGGGAAAAAAAACCCTGAAAATTACATATTTTAAAATGCAAATAACTTGACTTCCCGAACTCTATTTCAGATGATTTGTTTTTTAACTTGGGTGATTTTCTGAGAAGAACTCATATCTACAACCTTTTTTGCAATTTTTTCACCAAATCCTACAGAAATCGTCTGGAATGTCGTGGCCCTCTTTTTTTTCAAAAAATCAAATCTGCAAAATTAAAAATATTTGCCCACACTTCCTACCAAGAAAAGTGCTCTGATACCACTTTTTAAGTTCCTAAATAAATCTGAAGATAAATCTCAAAATAAACCCACAATATTAACAAAGAATAATCCAAACCATTCACCAAATACTGAACACAAGAACTAGTCAAAACCCTTGAGGTAGGGTAACACCATAGAATGGATCCTATTATGGAAGGGATCCTATCATGTTCACTTGCCTCTTCGAGGGGGATTCCTCCTATTGAGCTATTGCTCCAAACACAAATTTATCTTCATATCACATTGCATTGCTTAAACCCCTTTATATAGTGCTACAAACCACCTAAGAACATTCTAGAGGAGGAACCTTCTAGAAGTATCACCTTCTAGTAAGTCCTCTTACATTTATTATATCTAACTACCATAGTCGGCCTTATTTAATACTATAGTGGACCTGTGATGTCCTTGTCCATCCACATGCCACTACCGGGCAACGCTACCAAAACACCTTGTCTTCAACAGACTAGCTCTGATACCAATTTGTAACATCCCCAACCATCCACAAGCCACTGCTAAGAAACACTACGTTTGAACATATAGTATACATAACATGCATATTTAACGAATTTAAAACCATTATCACAATAATCACAGAATTACTACTACCACATAGAATCAATGGAATTAACAACAATTCATACATGCAATGGAATACATGATAACATTCAAGAATCACAAACCTGCATAACATACATAATTCAGCACAGAATGATACTTATGTTTTAACTGGAGTAAATCCACCAACTGCGTGTAGACCTTCCACAAACCTCCCAACCTTAGACTGCACTACTCATCATTCTTAGCAGTAGGTCACCTCTGAGCTAGGACTAAGCTCCATCGGGAAATGGATTCCTAGGCTAGGCAAGGTCAACAAGGAAGTCACGCAGTTTCAGAGGAAGGATTCTCTCCCAGAAGCCACTTACGCCCACTGCTCATAGACTCTCATTCCCCATATGCCTATCCCACCCCAAGAGTATACAACTTCACTGTCACACAGTTCATCGTATGCTTCACCTCGCTTGCCTTGCGCTTCAACAACAGGATGGACCAAAATTCACAGAACTCTGTAGCAACTACGAGACTCCCTCCAGGAGGACTCACCTCCTCAAAACACTCTCTCACCTGGAGAGAGTTTCTCACGGGCCTGACAACCTACCTCTTCAATCTACAACTACTTCTCTCACCAAGAGAGAAGGTTTCCCACAGGCCTAACAACTTGATTCTTTAGTCAATCTTTGACTTAGTTCCAGCACAGTGAGGACAACAACCATTAGTCAATACAACTCAGGAAAACAAAAGGAAACCACCCAAAATGGTAATCAGTCAAACACTAAGACATATCAAGGCTCAAGCGATTACAGGATGTGTCAGCTTCACAACAAGAAACATAGGTCAGCTTCATAGATCTATTTTTTCAGAGGTGCGTGGCTATGTAGAGGTCCAATGCAGAGTAAAAACCGGTTCATACTGGAATCCAAGAGAACTCGGTCGAAGGATGCGTTAGCACTAGAAGTCACCTCTGGATTGCGGTAGAGGTAAGCCTAGTACCCATCAGTTTTATGTTAGAATGAATAAAGGTAAGGGTGATCTAATGGACGCAGTCTTGGGATTATAGTGCTTTAACTCAGAAAAACTGGGCTAGCATGCATAAGCATATGAGATCTTGATACAAATTAAGTCAGTAATTTGTAGTAAAGGGTGAGTAGGGGGGAGAACGGGTGATGAAATGTAGAGGTATTCTATGGACATCGGGTCTTCCAACAGCCTAAGGAGGAAAATCTCTGAATACAAGATCTTCTTGAACCCAAAACTTCAAGAAACTAAAAACATCATAACAATATTGCAATCAAACATACATTACAATGAAGTTACAACAACTTGACTGGATCATCCATGCTCAAGTCTTCAATATCAGAGGAAAAAGAGATGATAGGAAAGTTGATTGTCATTAAACAAGAAGTCTCAAAAGGTAATTCATAACCAGAGAAGTAGAGGCTTCATTAAAAATTTACAATGCGGGATCTTATCTCAACCATCGACCATGACAAAATATCAAAAATGAGTATTTATACTCAAAGAAACTCACTCCCTTCAGAGGCGCACTCTGTTCATTTCATTCAAGTCTTGGCATCTGCTTCTTCTTATGTTAGGTTGTACTTGCATTCTTCTCTCAGATGCAAGATCACATCGGTATGGGGTTCACAAGAAAATATATGAAAGGAAACTTCCTACTGACAATCTGCCCTTCACGACTGGCTCTTCCATGTTTTCCATTTATGTGGTGAAATGAGGTTTCAACCACCTTCCCCATTTTCATTAACTACTTTCATCAGGATCAAGGTGAATCCTGACACCCATGAATGCTCCAGGCGAACTCATAATTCCTTTAGTCAATTCTGGAGCCTCGATTCCACACAAATCTTTCTCTGTGACCAACTCAAACACTCTTATCTCTTGCACAACCCCATTTCTTTTCCCCACGTAACCGCAGGCTGTGACCTCATGCTTATCTGATGTGAAATCTTGAGATTTCGTGTTTTAGGAGTTTTCACTCCCCTTGACTTCCAACATCATGATGCCCAAAATCATGAAACTTCCTTTGAGATCGACGGTCATTCTTTCTTTAAAATGGATGGCCACGATCCTTTCCCTGACACACGAAATTCCAGCTATGTAATGAGCATTGGCCCCTCTTTCTAGACTTGATTCCCATGTGATCAAGTGTTAATACCACGGGCCCAATTCTTGGGTGTTTCGTGATTTTTCGTTTCGGGGTTTCGCACCATGTTCCACTTCTGAAACTCAATCCATGAAATCATGATCCTATTGATCCAGCGCCACGCGTCCCTTAATTTGAACAACCTATATTGAAACCATCATCTTTTCGGGTATCACAATTTCGGGCTATGGATGCACCTTTATGACAAGAATACTGAACTCTCGATTCATGATCCTCTGATATCTGTTGATGTCATATCAACAGCCCTCGACTCCTCATGATCGGACAGAACAGATCTTCCCTTTAGTGAATCGGGATTTTATGATCCTTGCTAAACAATTGTACAACATTGAACTCTTGATTCCTGCACCCGCTTGATTTGATTCCATATTAGACTGCTCTCAGTACTACAACCCATGACAATGAAGACTTGGATGACATGGCTAGACAACAAAAGGATTAGTGATAGAGGTCGAGGGATTGAGCTTTAAAAATAGAAAGGGCAAGAAAAAAACATCTATGTTGACTACAAAAGGGGAAAAATAAGGACATGGCCGAAAAAAATAATGAAAATGGGGAAAGGGTATAGACTCGGGTAAATAGACACATGCCTACGGGCCTTGAAAACTTTATGTGATAACATTTGGCTCCACAGGGGATGGCATGCTCCCTGTGAGATGCCAAGAATAAGTAGTTCAAGTGCCTTAGCTCTTGGGTTATGGAGTCGAGCTCAAAACATTCCACTGAGGACTACAGGCCAACAAGAACACTATCCTAAAAATGAAAGAAAACACACATGGACTCCAAAAGAGATTATTTATGTACATCCTTAGACTAACTGATTTTTTACACAGTGCTAGGTAAAAGCAAAGTTCCACCAGAGCCAGTCAAGCAGCTTCCTAACTGGAAATTCATTGACTCTATCAGTGATCAATAACAGATGATACAACCATGATAGGAAAATGATTATATCCTTCAGCTTCTCTCCAAAGGTTGAAGTTGAGATAAAGTAGGGTGGCTCCAAGATATGAAGGAAATGCCACTCCAAGTAATCGCTGACAGGCTCATAGAATGAGTGGAAAACTCTAAAAAGTTTGCAATAGACAGCCTGTTTTGCTCCACATCTGTTCACACAGGGCTGAATATCTCTGGTAAGCATAGGTGGGTGAACAGTCGATGCAGGCTAACTAGCCCTAGGTGATGGTTGCTCACTAACAGGCTTTGGACAAGAGATAAACTGCCCCTCTGTCTCTTCCTCTTCTTCATGGATTTCCCAAGGATTAGATTCATAATCATCATAAACAGGGCCCATGGTAAAACTCTTTTCTTCAATCTACTTCTCAGTGACTTCTGCAGGCCAAGGACGGTTGATTTCCTCGCAATATTTCTCTTTGTTGAATAGAGGATAAGACTTTGTTGTATGTTCTTGGAAATACTACATATCCAGCTCAAAATTTGGTTCATAGTTGTCATACATAAGTTGGTTGGTGCCAGGTGAGATCTGCTCGTTTATAGCCTCTGAATAGGAGATAAACTATGCATTTATCTTCTCCCTTTCTCCTTCATGAATTTCCCAAGGATCATATTCACAATCATAATAAATAGAAACCACGGGAGAGCACTGCTCTTCATAATCTTCGTCAGGATATTCATCCCAAGTTGTTTGTTCTTGGCTAGTATCCGAAATCACTTCTTCTTCATAAGAAGGGCCGCCAAGAACCTCTTTTTACAGGACCAGAATATCCTTTACATCTCCATAAGAGCAGCAAGCACGATCTGCCTTCAATTCCTCCATTATTGCATAAAGTGATTATATCAACTCCATCAGCTCCTCCGAGGAATGTCCCTCATCCTCACAACTTTCATTCGAAATAGTCATATCTTGATCACTGTCCTCATATTCCTCACAACAACTATGATAAATAAACTCAGAGGAATAAAACTTTCAACAATTTCTATTGAAAGATGCATGGAATTCTCTTAGGGAGGAAATTCTAGCAGGAGGTAAGGAGTGATACGACTGACGAGCATCTCCTGCTATTGAGAACATGCACATCTTCATTAATACATCTTCATGATGTATCTCCCACTGATGCATGAGTTCATGAAACTCAAGGAGGTGATGAGAAGGGTTTTCCTCTTTACGCTCTCTAACTATGGGAAAATAATCACTCCATTCATTTGGAGTAGGAACAACATTGGGAAAACTAGGAACAACAAAGAAATTAAAGGGAGCAAACCTTCGAGCCAGGATTTTTTCCATTTCGAACCAGTGGAGTCTCCAATCGATTCTTTAACCATGGAGTCACCAGGTGAATGATATGCAAAATGAGTGTGTTTGGTCTTTTTTCACCATCAAAGACTATATCTAATCATTTTGTTCTCCCAGGGGTTGTAGTTGTAGGCAGCCGCACTACAATAGTGGATTCAAGATAGTGGAGTCACCTCAATGGAGTCGCTAGCTGCAAGCACAATATTCAAAGGTTTTGATGTCTGATGCACCTTCAGAATAATAAGTTCATTGTCATTCTACCCAGGGAAAATATTCAATTTGTCCCCAACAATGGCGCCAAAAATGTTAGCACCAGAAGTCACCTCTAAATTACGGCAGAGGTAAGCCCAGTACCCATCAGTTTTATTTCACAATGAATAAATTTAAGGGTGGTCTAATGGACGCAGTCTCAGGATTATAGCACTTTAACTCAGAAAAACTACGCTGGCATGCATAAGCAGATGAGGTCTTGATCTAACTTCAGTTAGTAAGTTGTAGTAAAGGTTGCGTAGGGGGGAGAATGGGTGAGGAAATGTAGAGGTCTGCTATGGACATCAGGTCTTCTAGTAGCCTAAGGAGGAAAAGCTATGAATACAATATCTTCTTGAATCCAAAACTTTAGGAAACTGAAAACATCATAACAATATTGCAATCAAACATACATTACAATGCAGTCACAACAACTCGAATGGATCGTCCATGCCTGATTCTTCAATATCATAAGCAAAAGGGATGATAGAAAAGTTTATTTTCATTAAACAAGATGTCTCAAAAGGCAACTCATAACCAGAGAACCAGAGGCTTCATTAAAACTTTACAATGCGGGAGCTTAGCTCAACCATCAACCATGAAAAAATATCAAACCTGAGTATTTATACTCAAAGAAACTCACTCCATTTAGAGGCACACTCTGATCATTGCATTCAAGGCTTGGCATCTACTTGTTCTTCTGTCAGGCTTCACTTGCATTCTTTTGTCAGACGCAAGATCGGATTGGTTTTGG
Source organism: Picea engelmannii (assembly GCA_009831015.1). NCBI lineage: Eukaryota > Viridiplantae > Streptophyta > Pinopsida > Pinales > Pinaceae > Picea > Picea engelmannii. Next base: position 403,819 of record ML787201.1, read on the forward strand.
GTTCACAAGAAAATCTATGACAGGAAAATTTTGGCTGACAATCTTCCCTTCACGACCGACTCTTCCATGCTTTCCATTTATGTGGTGAAACGAGGCTTCAACCACCTTCCCCATTTTCATTAACTACTTTCATCAAGATCAGGGTGAAGCCTGATGCCCATGAATGCTCCAGGCAAACTCATAATTCCTTTAGTCAATTTTGGAGCCTCGAGACCACGCAGATCTTTCTCTGTAACCAACTCAAACACTCTGATCTCTTTCACAACCCCCTTTCTTTGCCCCAGGCGACCGTGGGCTATGACATCATGTTTATCCGATGTGAAATCTTGGGATTTCACGTTTCAAGAGTTTTCACTCCTCTTGACTTACAACATCGTGATGCCTGAAAATGTGAAACTGCCTTTGAGATCGGCGATCGGTCTTTCTTTAAAATGGATGACCACGATCCTTTCCCTGATAACATGAAACACCATCTATGTGATGAGCGTTGGCCCCTCTTTCTAGACCTTATTCCCATGTGATCAAGTGCTGAGACTACGGGCCCAATTCTCGAGTGTTTCGGGGTTTCACACCATGTTCCACTTCTGAAACCTGATCCGTGAAATCATGATCTTGTTGATCTGGCTCCATGCGTCCCTTAATTTGAATGACCCAGATAGAAACCATTGGATTTTTGGGTATCAAGATTTTGAGCTATGGATGCACCTTTACGACAAGCATCCCGAACTCCCGATTCGCGATCCTTCAATATTTTTCGATGTCAGATCAATGGCCCTCGGCTCCTCATGATCGGATGGACTAGATCTTCCCTTTCATGAATTGGGAATTCACGATCCTTTCTGAACAATTGTACATCATTGAAATCATGATTCCCACGCCCACTTGATTTGAGTCCATATTAGACCACTCTCAATGTTGCGGTCTGTGACAATGAAGACTTGGAAAACATGGATGGACAACGAAAGGATTAGTGATAGAGGCCTAGGGAGTGAGCTTTCAAAACAAAGAGGGCAAGCAGAAAATGGCTCTGTCGACTACAAAAGGGGGAAAATAAGGACATGGCTGACAAAAATAATGAAAATGGGGTAAGGGTACAAACTCGGGTAAATATACACATGCCTACGGGCCTTGACAACTTCATGTGATAACAGGATGGAAGAATGGGAACACGAACCCCCAACATGATTTACTGGTTACTAGTTTCCAGGGTCCATGATGGATGCCCCTGGTTCATGATTAGACAGTGGATGAAGAATGGAAAGCGAACCCCCACGGAGAATGGCCAGTGAACCCCCAACACGAGTTGACTCTTCAGCTTTAATTGCATGCACCCAGGTCAACACCTGTCTTCCTGGACCTACATGCACTCCACTTAGCATACGTTCCTTTTCCAGGAACTTAGGACAACACTTGGTCAATTCCCACCTTATCCTTTAGGAAATAATAATAAATTATTATTCCCTTTAGAGTTAATCCCCCTAGATTAGCCCCTAGGCTCACACACTTAGCCTCCTCCCTTACCCAACCTTGTGGAATATTAGTCCCCCATCACTCTTTATTCGTGGTCAGTATACACGCAGTGATGTGTATATTTTATTAATGATTTGCATAATTACATATACAAAATCAGACTCATGGCCTTAAGAATCTAGGCTCTCCAGCCTATTAACATTATACCTTTACCAGATTATAATTGCTCGGCTCACCAACCTACAAAACATGTTTACAATTTCATAATATAACTAGGGCACATCCTTGGGGTATTACAATCCCCCCCCTTATTTTTTCATTATCCTCAGTGCAACTTTTACACAACATCAACAAGATTTCCAAAATATTCAAAAATATGTGAATATTCTTCCCGCATAGCATCCTCATGCTCCCATGTCACGTCCTTGGGACCGTACCAGGTCCACTGGAACTTTACAATCCCTATGGCTCGATTCCAGAGCTGCTTGCTTTTCCGGTCCAATATATGCACCGGGTGCACTTGCAAGATGCCTTCTTGCTCCACCTTAATCACATTCCAATCAATCACATGATTAGCATCAGGTATATATTTATTAAGCAATGAAACATGAAACACATTATGTACAGTCATGGATGCAGGCAATGCAAGCATATATGCAACCAGTCCAATCCTTTCTAGGATTTCAAATGGCCCACAAAATCTGGCTGCCAACTTGGAACAGTTCCCTAGCTTCAGGGAACTTCTATTAGATTTCACTTTCAATAAAATATGTTCTCCCACTTTAAACTCTATGTGGGTTCTATTTTTATCAGCATAACTTTTCTGCCTGTCTTGGGCAACCTTCAATTTCTTCTTAATCTTCAGCATTTTCTCTTCCATTTCCTTGAGCAACTCTAGCCCAACTATTTCTCTGTCAGCTGGGTTATCCCAAATTATTGGGGTCTTGCACCTTCTACCATACAGTGCTTCAAATGGGCTCATCTTTAGTGATGCTTGATACCCATTGTTGTAAGCAAACTCTACCAAATGTAGGTAGTCTTCCCATTTAGACGGGTTGTCCATCACATACATCCTTAGTATGTCTTATATCACTTGGTTCACCCTCTCTGTCTACCCATCAGACTTAGGATGATATGTTGTGCTAAAGTTCATATTCGTTCTGAACCCCTTGAATAACCCCTTCCAAAACCTTGAGGTAAATTTTGGGTCTCTATCAGACACAATTGTCTTGGGAATACAGTGCAATCTTGCTACTTCCCTCATATAGATATCGGCCACATGAGTTGCCTTGTGAGTAGTCTTCAATGGAATAAAATGTGCAGCTTTAGTAAGCTTATCCACCACCACCATGATGGAATCATGTTTCTTGTTTGTTCTGGGTAATCCTGTGATGAAATCCATTGTCATCACTTCCCACTTCCACTCACAAATGGGCAATGGTTGTAGCAATCCTATTGGGTGCCTATGTTCATCCTTGACCTTCTGACACTCCATACATCTAGCGAGGTATTATGCAATTTCCTTCTTCATACCTGGCCAAAAGTAATGGCTCTTGAATGCTTCTATTGTTTTCTGATATCCAGGGCATCCAACATAAGGCACATTATGCATTTCTTTCAAAATCATAATTTTCAATTCCTGGACATTAGGTACATATTTTTTTTTATACAGGAGTGTTCCATCGGCCTCCAATTTATAATTTTCTACTTTATGTGGCATCTCACCTTGCTGTAGCTTTTCTACCAATTCCATGTGTTGCAAATCTACATTTGCATCTTCCAAAATTATGCCTTTAATATCAGTTCCATACATGCTAATGGCCATAGCATGCAGTTCATGCATTCTTCTACTGAGTGCATCAACCACTTTGTTCTCCTTTCCTTTGATATGCTTGATATCAAAGTCATACTCACAAATAAATTCCAACCACCTAGTCTTCCTATCATTTAAGGTTGGTTGATCAAATAGATACTTCAGACTATGATGGTCTGTCCTGAGTTCAAATTTATTTCCCATGAGGTAATTTCTCCATTTCTTTAGAGCATGCACTATGGCTGCCAACTCCAAATCATGAGTTGCATAGTTCTTTTCATGCTCTTTCAATTTTATGGACTCATAACATATTACAAATCCATTATGGCTGAGGACTCCTCCCAGTCCTTCTTTGCATGCATTTGTAAAAACCACGAAATCCAAATTTGGATCTGCAATCCTCAAGATTGGAGCACTGGTTAACAACTTATTCAATTGCTGGAAGCTTCTCTCACAATCTTATGTCCATTGAAATTTATTCTCCTTTCTTTGCAAGGAAGTGATAGGGTGAGTTATCCTTGAGAATCCTACAATGAACCTTTTGTAATAGACAACTAGACCCATAAAGGATCTTACTTATGTTACATTCTTCGGCACTGACCACTCACTAATGGCTTCTATCTTCTCAGGATCCACAACTATCCCATCTCTTGAAATGATATGCCCCAAATAATGGATTTGCTTTTGATAGAATGAGCACTTGCTCAATTTAGCATACATTTGGTGCTCTCTTAGCACTTTCAACACCATCCTCAGATGCTTTTCATGCTCTTGCTCCGACTTGGAATACACCAAGATGTCATCCAAAAATACTATGACAAACTTGTCCAGATATTCCCTGAATACACCATTCATTAAATACATGAAAATAGTGGGTGCATTTGTTAACCCAAATAGCACCACTATGAATTCATAATGACCAAACCTTGTTCTGAAGGTGGTCTTGTTGATGTCTTCATCCCTTATTCTTACCTGGTGGTATCCTAACATGAGATCTATTTTTGAAAATATCTTGGTATCCTTTAATTGATCAAAGAGATCATCGATCCTTGGTAAAGGATACTTGTTCTTAATGGTCACTTGATTCAGTTGTCTAAAATCGATGCCCAATCTCATGGTTCCATCCTTCTTCTTCACGAATAGGACTGGGTCACCCCAAGGTGACACGCTTGGGCATATATACCTCTTCCTTAGAAGTTCTTCAAGCTGTAATTACAGTTCTTTTAGCTATGGTGTACTCATTCTGTAAGGAGATTTTGATTCTGAAGCTGCTTCAGGCATCAAGTTTACAAAAAAGTCAATATCTCTCTTTAGGGGTAGTCCTGGTACCTCCTGGAATACATATTCAAAATCTTTTAGTACTACATGGTCCTCAAGATTTGATACTTTATCCATAGGTGCTTCCTCCATGTGGGCTGAAAATAATTGAGAGCCTTTCCTGTAGGACTTCTTCAACTGCATTGTTGAGATTTCCCTAACAACAACTACTCTGGGAATTCCTTGGACTGTTCTCTGATTCCCCTCCTAATCAAGGAAAGTGAATGCCTTTTTACGACAGTCTGGATGGCATGGTGTTGGTCCAACCAATCCATCCCAATTAGACAGTCATAGGAACCTAAAGGAAAAATTTTCAATTTATCCATTGTGCTCAGTCCATTCATGTCCACTGGACATGACTTAACTAATTCAATAAAAAAAAAAATGGCTCGGGTAGCCAGCTGCACTAACCGAGATTTTCTATGCTTTCTTCTTGGTAAATGCAAACTTTCCACCACTCTAGGATCTATATAACTATGACTAACCCCTAAATCAATTAAAATAGTAAAGGCATGGTTGTTGATCATACCTTCCACTTCAATCATGTGTGATTGAAACTCATCTTGGTTGTTGTCCAGGGCTGCATAGATCCTTGGTATTCTACTACCCATATCATCCATTATTTCTTCCTGTTGTACATTGTGGACAGTTCTCATCTTGTCACTTATGTGGGGGCAATCTCTATACCTATGATTTCCTTTACAACCCCAAAATTACATAGGTGTCTGTCTTGGAAATTTCCCACCTACTTCAGCCTTCCTAGGCTCTCTAAAAGATGTTTTTCCTTGAGAATTGTTTCTGAAAAAGGATGGCTTAGCTCCCTTATTCCTCTGATCCATCTTGAAATTCTTCTGGTCTTCCTAAGCCTTTCGAAAAGTGGGCTTTTCACTTTGTTTCTCATATAATCATTTTTCTCTCCGTATGGTTTCTTCCATAGTCTTAGGATCATCATACTGGATCTTGTCACCGATGGAAGATGGCAGTCCACTCAGATACCTTTGAATTTTGACAGTCTCATCCTTGATGAAAGGAACGTACTTCAGCAATTCCAAAAACCTTCGTTCATATTCATCAATGGAAATGCTACCCATCTTGAGTTCAAATAACTCTTTCATCTTTCTTTCATAGTATCTCTTAGTCAAGTATTTCTTTTCAAAATACTTCTTGAATTCCATCCAAGTAATATCTTTCTCTTTAATGTGTTGCACCTGCAAAAGTTGATTCCACCACATGGATGCTTTTCCTTTTAGTTGATACATTTCAATTCGTCCTTCTGCATGAGGGGAATAATTATACAATTGGAAATATTTCCTCATGCCAAGCAGCCATGTCTCAGAATCTTCCTCCTTCTTGTGCTCTCCATCAATTGTAGGAGGTTTAATATTGTTCATTTCACCCTTCAGTTCATCCACTCCTGATCTCCTGTGTTTTATGATAGGAGATGGGCTTGAACTATTGTGTGCTCTCCTCTTGGAGTGCTTCGGGGAGTGACGATGATGCCTGCTAATGCTTCTTGATTTACTAGAGTCACTCTCCTTATCCAATTTCCTTTCTATCCTTTCTAGGATTCACATCAACTTTAAGTTGAATTCTCCTTGTTGATTCCTAGCTTTCATGAGATTTATGTTATCTACTCGATGAATCTGAACATCCTTCTGCAATATTTCAATGATTTTCATCATTTTTCCTTCCTTATCTATCTCTTCTCCATGCCCATTGGAGTTTGATCCTTCAACTCCCAGATGGACATCCATTCCTCTTGCTTCATTCTCTAAGCTGGAAGCATTTTGTGCCTCCTCTATTTTCTGCACTCTGTGGAAATTCAGTTCATTTCTGCCAATCGTTGACTCTGCAAACACAATGTGCAGTCAACTGAAATTTGTTAGGCCATCATCCCTTAACAAATTTCATGGCATTCATAAACCACTCGGATTCAAGAAATCGTTCAGTTTTCATTCTCTGTGATTCTCGTTTAATCAAGAATCCCCATAGATTTCTTCTTTCTGAGCTCTGCTCTACTATAATTTTTCGGGCACTAGCCCCTTTCTCTTAGATCCTAATCCATGTAATCAAGGGTTGTGACCAAGCACTAGATCGATAGGCGCTTACTTGGAACTTCGGGCCTACAACTTGGGAAGTATTCAAAGAACATCATAACAAATTTCCTATTTTTGAACTAACAAACTCGCAAAGTAGGATGGATCAACAATCCACATCTACCCAACATTCAATGACTGATACCCATTGTGGATTTCCGTCATCGGGGCTTTGGGACTTCGGAAGTTTGAGACTTCTGAGCATCGGAGGTTCGGAACTTTGAGTTTCGAATTTTTTCTTGTTTTCTTCCTTCCAATCTATGACTTCCGAACTTCCAGAATTCTTTACCCTCCGGGTCCACATAGTACATATGTCACCATATAAAGTGGTGGAAAGTGGCATGAGTAGGAAAGGTCCATGTCACCCTTGGCGACATCATCTGGCCCCACCACGTTTTCTCCTTTCGCTTCGGAGCTTTGGAATTTGAAAGTTCGTGCATCTACACATCTCACTTCTTCTGATCATCGAACTCTGAAATTATGATCTGCTCTTCTTCTTGATCCAACGGTCAAGCTCTTTTCCTCCTATCTACAGTGTATATCTCCCTCAGGACTTTGGAGTTTCAGGTTTCATACTTTTCTCTTATTTTTGCATCAACTCCACCGTCGTCACAAAGTCTGAAGGCTTCTAGGTTAACCCTTCTGCATCTTCTCTAGATCTGATGGTCGTAAAGGATTTCCCTTCCTTCCAAACAGATCCTATGCCCCACATTAATCTGTGGACCAATACCACATCTGTAGTGGTTTTACAATACTGCTACACCTCCTAAGATTTGTAACACGGCCAAGGCAACCTCTTGGCACTCATGTATGTTCTAAGGTTCGAAACTGGTTCATCCAGACACAATTTCCACTTGAAACCTTAGGTCCAAAGACCATTTATCCGTCCCATCCAGGCTCAGTTCTTGAAAAAATTGGCTCTGATACCAATCTATAATGTCCCCATCCATCCACAGGCCACTGTCAGGCAACACTACCAAAACACCTTGTCTTCAACATACTAGATCTGATGCCAATCTGTAATGTCCCCGACCATCCACATGCCACTACCAGGAAATGCTACTTTTGAACATATAGTATACATAACATGCATATTTACTGATACCACCATAATAAATGGAATTAACA
>ML787201.1:413642-442439 GCA_009831015.1 Picea engelmannii
ACATAGTGTGAGAGGAAGGGGGGGTAGATAGATATAAAGAGAGAAAGGGGTGGTATATATAGATAAAGAGAGAAAGGGGGGGGATTGGAGGAGAGAGAGGGAGGGGGATACAGTGAGAAATAAATGGAGGGGGATACAAAGCAAGGGGGAGAGAGGGGTACATGCAAGAGAGAGAGGAGGTGAGAGAGATAAATGGAGGGAGGGAAAGATCCAACAAGAGTATAAGAGAGCTTGAGAGTGAGATGGATAGATAGAGGGATAGGGTAGAGAGAGAGGGAGGAGGGAAAAAAGGGGAGGGAGGGAGAGAGCTAGCAAGAGAAGAAGAGAGGTTAAGAGTGATATGGGGATATATAGAGAGGGAGGTAGAATGAGGGAGAGAGAAAGAGTGAGAGTGAGACTAACAACGAGGAGAGGGAGAGATGTGGGAGAGAGAACAGGGGTATGGGGGGAGGGAAGGACAAAGGAAAGTTCTAGGTATAGGTCACGATCTAAGTCTAGGGAGTGGGTGTAATAGTGTGAGGCGTGGCAAGTGTAATATCCCTAGGCTGAACCCAATTGTAATGAAAATGAAAATGTACTTAAGCTGGTGAGTTGTTTGATATCATTGTGTATGCACATTTCATGGCATCGTGCGCACATGTATTGTGCAGTAAAATTATGAAGTGTGCACATTCTTGGATATCGCGCGTAACAACTTGAGTGCACACGATTTTGAGGCTAGGGAGCCTTTTGTGTATATGCTGCATTTTATAGGTTGGTGATCCAGTTATTATAAGCTAGGATGCTTATGTTTGGATTAGGCCAGAGAGCCTAGATGTTAAAGGCCAATGCGCCTATTTTTGTATATGTCTCATAATTAATATAAAATACATCGTTACACACAGACTGGCCATGATAAAAGAGATGGGGGACTAAACTCCACTGGTTAGGGAAAGGGAAGTTAAGGAAAGGGGCTAAGCTAGGGAGATTAAGTTGAAAATGAATATTATATTAATATTTCTTAAGTATAAAGTATGGATAATTATTTTATCCTAAGTTCTAAAGTTGGGGACAAGTGGGCCAAAGTAGCTCCCAACATGACAAGTGTCAAGTTGGGGACATACATACATATTGTTGGGACTTAGTTCCTTTCCTATAATCTTTTCCATCATTCCTCCCATCATTCCTCCCATCACTCCTCCCATCATTTTTCATTCATCCAGTCAATCATCCATGAGCATGCACACACCCATTGAGCTATATTTCGTATCTTCATGACTGTACCTAAACCTGTATCCACAACCATTTTTGTGTTGGTGTATCTGGTTAGCTTGGGAGCTGGATTGAATAGGCGGGTTGTCAGGCCCATGAGAAATTCTCTTTGGATGAGAGGATTGTTGGGAATTGATTTCCTGAAGGTGTTGAACTACAACTACAGTTCTTTGATACTTCTTGTCCGGCCTGTTGTTGAAGCCTGGAAAGGAAGTGGGGCAGCCGAAGGACTGTTGAGTAGAGAAGGGGCACACTTCCTAGGGTGGGACAGGCATGTGGGGAATGAGGGATTATAGGTTTTTAGTTTGAGTTGGCACTTAAGACGAAATTTTTCCCGTTGTCTATGATCCTTTAGCCTGGTTAGGAATCCCTTTACCCGGGTGGAGTTTAGTCTCATCTCGGGGGTGACTCACTGTTGAGAGTGATGAACAGTGTGGTCTAAGGTTGGGAGGTTCGTGGAAGGTTTGCATGCATTTGGTGACATTCTTACCAAGATAAGTTCCAATTGTGTGATAAATTTACATGTTGCATTGTTATTTGCGTGCTTATTTTTGTGGGTTATCATATGTGCGGTTATAGCTATGTTTATTTTTATGGGTATTTCTTGTATATGTTTAATGTTATTTTAGTGTGAATACATGTATTTACATAGGTATTTGTATGTTTACATTTTATATATAATGCTTCCGCAAGAGTTTTGTGTGTGCATATTTTAATTGCATGCAGCTCGAAAAAATTATGTGGCATGGCTCAATTGGATGTTGGGTATGTTACAGTATGTTCCGTAGAGAAAACAATAAGAATCCTCTGGTGTAGCATGTTCCAGCATGGATGGTCGGGGACGTTACAACAAGGCAAGGTCTAGGTAAAGGTCACGACCTAAGTCTAGGTATAGGTCTAGTTCTAGGTATTACCATGCCTTGTTGTGTATAGGTCTCACCATGTCTAGGTCTTAGCATATATAGGTCAAGGCGATGCCTTGCCTTTCCATTCCTTTCCTTGCAATATACCAAACTTTCTAGTGTGTTAGAGTGTGAGAGGGAGAGAGAGAAAGACAAAGAGGGGAGGTAGAGAGAGAGTGTGAGAGTGTGGGAGGGACAAAGAGGAAGGCATAGAGGGTGGATAGAAAGAGAGAGTGAGAGAGAGTGGGAGGGAGAGAGAGGAAGGCATATAAGGGTGATAGAGAGGGAGAGAGAGGAATATAGATAGGGGGGGTAGAGAAAGAGGTAAACGTAGGAGAGAGGCGTAGATGTAGGAGAGAGAGAGGAGAGATAGTGGGAGGGAAGGGGAGAGAGAGGGAGGAGGGGGTAGAGAGAGAGTGTGTGAGAGAGTGAGAGGGGGAGAGAGAAATACAAAGAGGAGGGGTAGAGAGAGTGTGTGAGGGAGATGGAGAGGGAGACAAAGAGAGGGGGTGGAGATAGGGAGAGTGAGATGAAGAGGCATGGAGAGAGAGGGTGACATAGAAGGGGGGTAGTGAGATAGAGTGAGAAGAAGGGGGAAGACAGAGGGAGACAAAGAGTGGGGGTAGAGAGAGAAAGAGGGGCAAAGAGAGAGAGTGAGACTGAGACTAAAAACTAGTAGAGAGAGAGAGAGAGAGAGAGAGAGATGGTGTGAGAGAGGTGGAAGAGAGAGGGGGGGTAATAAGGGAGGCAAGGACAAAGGGGTAGAGTGGGTGTGTTTGTGTCAAATAGAGAGGGAGTGGGTGTGAGAGTGTGAGTGTGAGGCATGGAAATAAAAGGTCTAGGTCTAGGTCTTTCCATGCCTTGCAATGTCTAGGTATTTCCATGTCTAGGTTTACCATGTATAGGAGTATGAGAGAGAGAGAGAGAAGAGGGGATAGAGAGGGAAGGGAGGTAGAAAGAGGTAAAGAGAGAAAAGGGGGAGAGAAAGGGAGGGGGATTCAAATTGAGGGGAGAGAGGAGTAATTGTGTGTGAGATAGAGAAAGTGGGAGGGAGGGAGTAATAGAAATTAGGAAATAGGAATAGGAGCATGTTTGTGTTCCTAGTGTGCATACGCGTTCTTAGTAATGTGTGTGCATTCCAAAAGAACGAGAGAGTTATTTATAATTCAAATTTTTTTGGGCGAGAATGGAAACTTTAGCATACGTGTATGCTGACTTGGTTTCCTTGGATTTAGGTTCGGAATGAAAAACCTAGGGGTTTGGTCTGCAAATAGATAAAAACCTCAATTTTTGTGAATACCTCCAATTTTTGTGAATACCTCTTTATATCTTTATTTTTAACGTTAGTTTTCTATAGGCTATAGAAATCAATTGTTCACGAAACTATAGACATAGATAGAGTCAATTATGTAGATTCCAAATATATCATTTTTTTTAATTAATATTGTTTACTATTTTTAATCTATTTTTGTCTTCACATATATCAAAATCTTAGAATACATACCTCTTTTATTTATTCTTTAATTTTTTGTCATCTTAACGATATCTAAAATGAGTTATGTGCATTACTAGAATATATGAATATCTATGGTCTAAAGAAAAAAAGAAATTGTCATGTTAAGACCCTCACTATGAAGGCATTGTAATTTCAAGGATATATTGAATTTCTATATATATATATATATATATATCCAAAAAATACACTGCCCTAGAAAAATGGGTTATTTACAACTATACAAGTTTTTGGAATGAAATTCCATTGCTAAGGTACTCAACACCTAAGCAAATGGAGACATATACCTTATATTTTTCTAGAAAAATAACATATAATTGTTATAAAAAATCAAATTTCACTTAGTTATTCACAATTTCTATGAATAAAAGTTATATATTCAAAAATCTAACTCAATTTTCTATGTTTCATCCATTTACACCATATTCAAATTCATTGAAAATTTACCTTGAATAATCCCTCCAAGTTAACAAATTCTTTTTTGTCCATGTTTGCATTGCCACTAACCCATGAGATACCATCATTATCTTGCACTCACCCAAAATCCATTAATGGTGTAGTGGAAAACTAATTTTGTTGTGCTTAGTAAAGCTCCCTAGAATTTGGACAAATGGAAACTACAATATAAATTTCTACTCCTTCAATCCTCCTTTGAGATAGATAACGAAATTGGACAATCCAACAGAGTTCATTTTCCTCTTCCTCATTACATAGTGAAATTGGACACCCTTATCTAATAGAATGTAACAAACTTAAAACTTAGGTTATCTAAAAATTCTAAAAATAAATGCAAAAATTGCATTCTAACTTATTAGTCAAACTTAAAACTAAATTTATCTAATTGCATTGTGTTAGATCTAATTAATTGATGATGAATAATAAACAAAATATTATAGTCATCGCCTTCAACAAAGACTAATAAATAATATACATTCAAAAAAATGAGTATGATTTACCTCCATATATCAAAAACCATTTTATATACTTAAAATTAAAATTTAATATATATATATATATATAGAGAGAGAGAGAGAGAGAGAGAGAGAGAGAGAGAGGTGAAATAAATAACAAATGTAATATTTAAAATAAATAACAAATGTAATATTTAATTAATTGGTGATGTAATGATGAATACTCCATTTAACAATACATGGATGGTTTTTTTTGGTTATGAAAACTAATTTATAATATTTAAAGAATTAGTGTTGTAATGTTGGATACTCTATTATGAAAATTAATTTACAATTTTATTCTATCTCTGACTTTTCATATTTAACAAAAGAATTTACTATTTCAAAATTATGTATAAATATAAATTATTTATAAATATATTTATGATGTACAATATTCAAGGATAATTTTAAGGATGGAAATTTATATTAAAATGTAGAAATATGGGCTAATATTATTAATCCTTAATATACAAAATGTAAAATGTTTGGCTATAGGATTGTAAAAATATTCAAATTTCTAAGGTTTTTGTATAGTTTTTATAAAATTTTGGCTATTTTTAATGTAAAATAATTTTATTATATGGAATTTGAGTCAATCTTTTTTAGACAAAATAGAAATTGGAGAATTTTTTTTTTGAAAAAACCATAAAAAAAAATTAGTCCATTTGCAAAATCTAACCCCTAAAATCATCTCTCTTTTTTTGCCTCTCATACTACTCATTCTCTAAAATCATCTCTCTTTTCTATCCCTCATACTACCACCCTCTCATACCTACATATTTTAAATTAAATATAAATTAGGTATAAATACATTTATGATGTAAAATATTTTACTCTTTTCTGTATCTCATACTGCCCACTCTCTCATACCAGCATATTTTAAATTTACTTTTTAATTGTACTACTAAATCTCATTAAAATAGGTTTGGAATAATATTTACTTTTAAATTGTACTACTAAATCCATTAGAATAGGTTTGGAACAATAATTATTATGGAATCAACATTTGTAATAAATGATTAATGTAACCAACTTTTGTATGAAATGATGATTGGAAGTTGACATGCAACATGAATACCTAAATAAGTGTTTGGTTTAAAGGCAATTATTTATTGAGTCAACATTTGTAATAAATGATTAATGTAACCGACGTTTGTATGAAATGATGAATGGAAGTTGGCATGCAACATGAATACGTAAATAAGTTTTTGGTTTAAGGCAATTCACTGCTCTGAGCAATATTTATTGAATCGACATTTGTAATGAATGACGTATGAAATTACTAATGTAACCAACGTTTGTATGAAATGATCAATGGAAGTTGACATGCGACATGAATACCTAAATAAGTGTTTGGTTCAAGGCAATTCACTGCTCTGAGCAGTACATGACCTTCAAGAGATTATCGCAGTAATTTAATTGGCATTCGTTTTTCCTTGGGCTGAGTAGCTATTGTCTTAAATGTTTTTGGTAGTGTACGACTCAGTCGGGCGTGTGAAGAATGTAAGAATATAAGACTCATAAACTTGCGCAAAAGTTGCTGCAATACCATTAAGTTTCGAATGCGATATTTAGGCTCTCGCATTACTTTCCCTTGAATATTTTTGTAGTACGTTAAGTTTCTAATGCAATATTTAAGTTTTAGCATTAATTTTTCTTGAGTATTTTTTGTAGACAGTGGGTTGTAAGTTATTAGTAGCAAGAAAAAAGTGGTAGTTTTTTCTAGCAAAAGAAAACAAAAACATAATCAATATAAGTTCTACTTTAAAGGCAGCACTCTTGATGAACTGGCATATTACAAATATTTCGGAATTGACTTTAACAAAAATCTAAGTTGGGAAGGTTGCAAAAAGAAAAGAACTTTAGGAGGTTACACTGGAAGCAAATTGAGAAGATTCAAAAACTCTTGATTACAAACAAGTTTAAAATTAGAAGTTCAGTTCCTTATGATATCATGCTCACTGAAATGGGGGTTGCTCCTATTGAAGTAATTATTATGGTGCATCTCATAAGATATCTAAAAAAAATTGAGCAAATGGAAGATAGTGAAGAAGGTCTATGGCCTAAGGGTGTCTTCAATGACATATTGTGCAAAAGAAAGAAGAAGTGGATGGGGAAAAATATTAAATAGCTGTAAATGGAATATTCACTTGAACATATAAAAGCTTTTGTTATTGATAAGTTCCACAAGCAATCATGGGATAAAGGGTTAGGGAGAAAGAAAAAGTATTATATTGAAGAGTTTAACTCCACTTACAATCATCATCAAAAAGTGTACATAGGGGCCAATATATCTTGGAGAGACAAAAATGCTTATTGTCCAATTAAGAACCAATTCCCATCAACTCCGTTGTGAAACAGGCTGTAAGCTTGGGAAGAAAAGGTGTGTATGGCGGAAACAGAAAAACATTTAATTTTAGAGTGTGAAGCTTTCAAAGACTACAGAGAAAATTATGTAAGTATCTTGTAATTTATTCACCCATGGAACAGTAGAGAAATTGGGAGAGTTCATCATCAAACTAAATAGAAAAATAATTGAAATGCAGAAATCACTATCTAGGCAGTTGGGCTATTGTTATCCTCGTGGACCTTTAAAAAAAAGAAAAAAACCTTTACTGAAGGAGAACGGAGAACTGAGTGATTTGCAAAAGCTTGGAATGCAATTTTTAAGCTCTCTCATTAGAGGAGAATTGAATGATTTCAAAGGCAATGTTGGTCCGAATAATTTGACTTCTGCTGGTGAAGTCAATTATGTATAGTTCAAACCACCCACAGACTGAACGATGATTTCAAATGGAATGTACACCCACCATGAAGGTTCGATTCTAGAAACGCCCACCGATCCTTAGCACAGCCATGCTTTCGGGTGAGTTTTATTCGGAGGAGTTAATAAGCGGATAAACCGTGACCATAATTTTAAAACTAAAATCCCATCTCGAAATTATCAGAAAGATAATTGTAACTTCAAATAAAATTCTTACTAAATCCTTAAAAATATTTCTTCCAAAACAAATTAAATTTTTACGCCCTATCATGTGACTAACACATCTTAACTAACACCTGAACATCATGGCAGATAAGGATACACGCCCTAACCTAACCATTATGCCAGATAATTCAAGTCAATCTCCATTCGCCTTCATTACATCAACAAACAAATTCCTGGCTCTGCTTAGAACGTACGGGATGTTTGGAGTTGGTACACCTGCACAGAAGGAATTAGGGTTCCCTCGTTTTTATTCGTGTCCTTATCTATGCGCGTGTGCAAGCACAGGCTGGCTTTTCTTTCATGAGTTGAGTTGGTCAGTTGTTTGTCTTTTCTTATTTTCTACTTCATCGAATTAACACCAAATTATACCCCACTGCCAGAACGGCAAGGAGCATTCTTCTGCAGGACTGAATACGAACGATCGGTGTATATATATATATGCCAAAGCTTCCCAGTTGATCACAGCAATCTCAGCTATATTCAAGCTGTCGTTTCATAGTTTATAAAATGTTGACATCGAAGACGTTGCTCTGCCCTTGCCCAGCTGTGAAGTACTTGTTAATTGTCATCCTGCTAATCACGATTCAGTACCTGGATATAGCAGCAGGAGAGCATGCGCATACCACCAGGCATTACAAGTTCAACGTAATGATTAGAAACTATTTATACTGCAAATTATATGTGTATATATACTTGTCAGGTTACGTTGCAGTTCATGGGTACTTTGATTATATTTATTAGGGTTTTTTTCTTGTATTTTTCCTTAGGTTTTTAGGATTTTTGTCTTATATTTTTGTAAGTAGGTTTTTGAAGATGAATCCTTGTGGATCCGAAACATCAACTAATAACAGAAAATACTGTGATTCTTCCGAAAACCTCTCGAAAACAAAACTCTTACCACAGAAATCTAAACTAGTTATAAATGTATTGCATTGCAGGTGAGACTGAAGAACGTGACACGTCTTTGCCACACAAAACCTTTGATTACAGTGAATGGACGGTATCCAGGACCTACAATTGTTGTTCACGAGGGAGATCGGGTGATTATAAAACTTGTAAACCACGTCAAGGACAACGTCACTATTCACTGGTAATTCTATTGATTCAGAATACTTTCTTAGGCTGCATGCAGCAATGCAAATAAGATCTATTGATCTTGATTATTTGTAAAAATATACCGTTTTTGCAGGCATGGGATTCGACAGCTGAGATCTGGATGGGCGGATGGTCCTGGTTATGTCACCCAATGTCCAATTCAAAAAGGAATGGCTTACGTCTATAACTTTACAATCATAGGGCAGAGAGGAACTCTATGGTGGCACGCACACGTTTCTTGGTTAAGAGCTAGTGTATACGGAGCCTTCATTATATATCCTAAGCGACACGTTCCCTACCCATTTCCCAAGCCACACAAAGAAGTCCCCATCCTTCTCGGTAACTTTAGTTATAAATGCTAATTCCTTTTGTATGCTTTCATGGATGATCTAGACCTTCTAACTATGGTAACTTTAGTTATAAATGTTATGATAATTTTAGTTATAAATGTTATGATCTAGACCTTGTAACTATGGTAACTTTAGTTATAAATGTTAATTCCTTTTATGGATTGATCTAGACCTTGTAACTATGGCTCAAGGGCCAATCCTTGGTGCTTTCAGGAGAATGGTGGAATGCAAATACAGAGAAAGTTATCCAGCAGGCACTTCAATCAGGAGGCGGTCCAAATGTGTCTGATGCCTACACTATAAATGGACTTCCTGGATCACTTTACAACTGCTCCTCTTCAATTAATGGTAATTGTGTTTACATCTATTTTTAAATGAATTGGGTAGAAATCCTCATCTAATGGTAATTGTGTTTACATTTATTTTTGAATGAATTGAATAGAAATGAGGATGGCATGCATCAGATGATTGACTAACCAAGTTTTGCAGAAACATTCGTTTTAAAAGTGCTTCCTGGAAAGACATATCTTCTTCGTATAATCAATGCTGCACTCAATGATGAGCTCTTCTTTGCCATTGCAAATCACAGTTTAACTGTGGTGGAGGTGGATGCTGTTTATATCAAGCCTTTTCAGACAGATACTCTTCTTATAACACCAGGACAGACAACCAATGTGTTGCTCACTGCTAATGCTACTGCTGGTGGAATTAAACAATTTTTCATAGCAGCTAGACCTTTTGTTACTGGGTCAGGAACATTTGATAATTCAACTGTTGCAGGAATTGTGAGCTATAACATTCATACCTTTAATAAATCTTCTACTATTATCATGCCAAAATTCCCATCCCTCAATGATACATCTTTTGCATCCAATTTCAGTGGAAAACTTAGAAGTTTGGCTAACTCACAATTCCCAGCATTGGTTCCTCAAAAGGTAGACAGAAAGTTTATTTTTACAGTTGGTCTGGGACTGAATCCTTGTCCAGTGGGAACAGGGAATACTACATGTCAAGGACCCAATGGAACCAAATTCACTGCCTCAGTCAATAACATTTCTTTTGTTCTTCCAAGCATCGCTCTTCTTCAATCCCATTATTTTAATCACATGAAGGGCATCTATAAAACCAATTTTCCTGACAATCCTCCATTTCCATTCAACTATACAGGCACTCCACCCAATAATACAAAACCTATGAACGGAACCAGAGTGAAAGTACTCCCCTTTAACACAACAGTTCAATTGGTTCTTCAAGACACCAGCATTGCAGGCACAGAAAGTCATCCTTTCCATCTCCATGGTTTCAATTTCTTCGTGGTCGGCCAAGGTGTTGGAAACTACAACAAATCAAAAGATGCACCAAATTTTAACCTAATTGACCCTGTCGAGAGAAACACTGCGGGAGTTCCCAAAGGAGGTTGGTTGGCTCTCAGATTCCGGGCTGACAATCCAGGTACGTCTTAATCTCGTCTCAGTGAATATTCAACAATGCATTGCAGTTTAATTCAAATTAAAATCAAATCATATCAGTATATTCCATATAAATTGATATGAATAAATAAAAACTGTATTCATGTTTGTTTATACAATATCCATGGAACGGATGCAGGCGTGTGGTTCATGCACTGTCACTTGGAGGCTCACACATCTTGGGGATTGAAAATGGCATGGATTGTGAAGAACGGAAAAGGGCCCCTTCAATCTCTCCCCCCTCCCCCTTCTGACCTTCCTCCCTGCTGATCTGATCTCATTTCATCCCCTTCACTCTTGTCAATGGTCCGCCCATCATCTATGCCACTAAAATTTCGATACCGTGGAAGTCAATAATGGACACAATACACAGATTGCAACCGACCTTGTCCTGTCGGAAGAAAGAATGAAGCGGCCTCCGAGAAATAAAAGAAGATGCCAATCTCTACCTTCGGGGGAGCTCGATCAATGTTAAGTGGGTGCCCGTTATGTATTTTAAACTATACCGTACACAAGTAAATCGTATATACTCTCAATATAAATCAAAAAGTTTGGAAACTTTCACACTCGAAGTTATAGTTTATTACAATTTTTCAAAAGGTTCTTTACATTTTACATGGAGGAGTGATTCGAATGATCTTTAATATATTATAACATGTTTACTTTTTTACATTTACCTAAAAATACTTAAAACATTATTGTGAGCATATATAATTGACAAGTTCAAATGATTAAGAATATAATTGAGTAACTATTCAGTTCGGAGAAACGATTCGGTTCGGAAGAATGATTCTTGCATGCCAAAGACTTGACAAAGGAACGAGTTCCTGGGGGAGAACGAGTTTCCTGCGCGGAGAAAGAGTTTCCTGCGCGTTTATTTTCGTGGGCGGAGGAGAACGAGTTCCTGCACGTTTATTTTCTTGGGTGGAGAAGGAGTTTCCTGCGCGTTTATTTTGTAAATGAAATAGATCAAAAAAATTAGGTTTTGTTTTGTAAATGAAATAGGATAAAAAGAATTAGGGTTTGTTTTGTAAATAAAATAAAATAAAAACAATTAAGGTTTGTTGTGTAAATAAAATAAGCAATAAAAAAATTAGTAAAGATTTGTTTACAAATAAAATATGATTTTCGGGGTTGATCAACCACAATTATGTGGTTGTGCTAGTATAAAAATATAATGGAATAATTATAAAGAAAGACATTGTCTACTTATTCTAAGAAATGTTTTTTTTAAAGAGGGACATAAATCTATATAAAAAATAAAAAAAAATTATGTGTGCCATTATAAAAATATAATGGAATAATTATAAAGAAAGGCATTGTCTACTTATTCTAAGAAATGATATTTTTTTAAAGAGGGACATAAATCTATATAAAAAAAAAAAAAAAAAATTATGTTTCTTTATAATTATTTAAATTACATTTAATTTATATATATATTTAAAATATTATTAAATTAAATCAATAAATTTATAATATTAATAAGAATTTTTATTTATTTAATATTTATAAATATAAATTTCAATAAAAAAATATAAATTAATGTGATTAAATTTTTATGAATTTTGAATTTAAACAAGGTTGTGGCAGTGCAGCCCTGTCAAGGAGGTTAAAAAGAAAATTGTGGAAAATGGGGTCTAATTGTAAATGATTTGGAAATTTAAATGCATTTTCCATATGAACTAATGAAAGATAAAAATATATGATGACATAAAATTAATAGGAGATAAGTAATATAAAAATTTTAATGCATTTATGAACATGGGGTATATGTAAATGACGCTTGCATTGTTGAACGTCATTTATTTTGAAATATATATGAAAAAAAAAGTGTGTAACATATAAAAGAGTAGATGCATTTTCCATACAAACTTCTCAAGGATAAGAATAAAAGTATAACATATTAAAAAACAAATGCATTTGTTATACATGAAGATAAGAATAGAGTCTGTAATATATAAAAATTTAAATGCATTTTTTATTTCAAGTATGTCAAAAAATGAAAGTTTGTTACATACTACTGCAAATTTTGAAATATATCAAAAAATTAAAGTCTGTTACATATAAACCGGAATTTCAATGCGTTTGTCATGTAGACTGGGATTAGAGCTCCCGCGAACCATTAGAGAAATATGTACAAGAAACGAGATTGTGGAAAGAAGATAGAGTGTAATAGCCGCAAAAGAAAATAAATGGAAAGGTATAAGTGTTTGCCTATATATTTGTATTTAAGAAAGTGGAATAACCAGGCTGAGAAACAAAGAAAGATGTGATGACTAAACTTACAGTGAGGGTACATATGAGCGTTTTGTCTATTTGTTTGCGGCTGTCGTTTCATTGATGTCGACGATGACTGCGGTTTCAAGGATGTTCTCCACCGTTGTTGGAATGCCAAGAACTGCCTATTGTCTTTCATTGGTGGCCTATTTCAATTGTCTTTCGACCCACTCTTCAATGTAGCTTCTCATTGGGGCGACGTTGATCTCATTCTGGATTTTGATATTGAAAACTTCGTTTTCTAATTCCTGGAAGTCGATAGAAAGATTAAAGAGAGTCTAGTGAATTTCTTCATTCTATACTACATATTTGACTAGCCAGTCATGGACGTAAGCTTGATCAAATTGAAGGATGTTGTAAAACGTTTCTAGAGACAAGGTATTCAACACAACAACCTATTTATCAAACTCTTGCCTGGTTAAGGGAAATGATTTTGTAATTAAGAGGGGGTCTTGGAAGTCGTTGGTTTTCTTTGCTAAGTCTATATTTGACAGCTTTGTGAATAATTTATCTTTCTTCGCTATGGCTTGTTCACATGAATGAACAATGAGACGCAGGTTCTTTACTTTTTGTTTCCAACATGCATTCAATTGGTCGATCCAGCTTTTGGATGGAAGATCTTCTTCTCTTCTTTTTGTTTATGTCATATTGTTGACAATCTTGCCAAAAGGAATGACCATTTTTAAAAAGAATTTTTCTTCATCTTTTAATTCGGCTTGTAAAAGCTCAAGCAAGTTATGTGCCCTGGTTCCAAGGGAAGCGATGGTTTGTGATCTTTTCCACCCCTGGGTAACCAGCTCCATTATTTTTTTGATATTGTTCTCCACATATCCTTTACAGGATGCGAGCAGGGTGGAGGATGTTTTTACATTGGGTGTAGGGGTGCCAAGCATGGCTATTGCCAAAGGATCGACAAGCAATGGCATAGGAATGAAAGAGTCTTCCAATTCCTTGACTCGGTCCTTCAGTTTGGCATTCTGGGTCTCGATGTGTCCAATGGAATCATGAAGTGCTTCTTCAGTCGCGGTGTGAAGTTGACAGATTTGGGATGGCCGCATGTTGGCAACATCAACCTTTGAACGAGATTTGTCTTTGATATTTTTAACATTTTTTTTCTCAAATATCAATCTTTTGTTTTGGCTATCAAAAGCAGCCCTCTGGAACACGAAGGATTCATCTTCATCAAAATTTTGGGTAACGGATATGTCCATTGGATGGCTATGGTGGATGTTGTCTTGGGGCTAATCAAGGAAGGGGAACATGGCATCCAGATCAGTGTCAACTTCCATGTTCTGACTCTGAATTTTTGGCTCTTCTGCCTAACCCACATTTTTTTTTCTCTTCTTCTCTACTGGAAGCTTGTGAGAACTATCAATTTTAGAGTGAGGAGGATCGTTATCTCCTCCTCCATTTGAAGAACTCTGGGTTTCTTTGTTGTTGTGATGGGTAATTGGAGCGATGCTCCGAGATGTCATACTTTTTGGAGTGGTATTTGTGGATTGAATTCATGGCATCAACTTATGCGATAGCAATGACTGCAACTGGGAAGGTTCTCTGACCAGCCAGGGTTGCGATGGAATTTTTTGGCTTGAAATATATCTCTCGGTGTACCAAGAGATCATCTCATTTTTTACTCCTGGGCGGAGGGAGATGAATAGTAAGAATATGCCCTAGAATAGTGGAACCTCTGGCCATTATGCCCCAATGTGTTTATTGTGTGTGGAGAGAACTGTTGCCAGAAGTTATTTAGAATTTCTGTTTGGTTGAGACGATGTTTGAAATGAAAATCGAGGAGGGATAATATAAGCCTCCGCAAATTATGGTTTAATGCATATCAATGGAATATCTCCTCGAGCCTTTCGCTGATCAATGACAATTTCCAGGGTTCGTGCGGAATGAGCTGTGACCATCACAACTCACTAATTGCACAATTAGAAATAAGTGTGAATGTGGCGGTGATGGCGAAAAGAGATTAAGAATCAGAAATTTCTTAAAAGCACCAACCCGTCGGCGCACAAAAAAAAAAGGATTGTGTGGCCTTTGAAATGAATACTTGGAAAGGATAACATGCTTGTGGGCAGATCTTAGTTTAATTTTTACTAATGAAAAATCTTCTCCTGACTTCTAGACATTAATGACAGTTTTAATGGTTGTTGCACGATGGCTACTAGCATTAAAGCTTAATTATTGCATATCTAGAAACAAGTACGAAGGCAGAAGCAATGGAGAAACCGATTCCAAGAAATACCAAAGTAAAAAAAGCAATCGGGTGAAGATATACCCAGCGCACGTGAAGGGCCGATGGTTCTCAGCCTAGCGGGATGAAAATTGAGCCTCTATTGTTCGATGTCGTACAAATAGCACCTACACTTCCATGATATACAAATTGACAGGTGGACTTGCGGGTTGGTTGGGTCAACATTGCATTTTTTTTGTCCTTAGCAATTCCGTATTAATTCCATAATTAGCCACTTTTTTGGATCGGGGGTTCTCGGGCTGGTGGGAAAAAAATTAGGCATATAGTATTCCACGCTCTACAAATAACACTGTCAATTCCGCGATATACAAATTCAGAACCTGACCTACACTAAATTATTATTGTTAAATATCTATATTGCAAAATTTAATTATATGAGAAAGTTTGCACAATCTGGTTGATCAAGTGATATAAAAGTATTTCCACAAACGAGCAATATAAAAAGAGTCATTCCATACTTAAGCACTTTTTTTATCGCGGGTTGGTGGCCTCGCGGGATGAAAAAAGAGACTCTATTGTTCTATGTCCTACAAATAGCACCCAGATTTCCGTGGTATACAAATTGACAGGAGGACCTATGGGCTACTTGGCTGAACATTGCATTTGATTGCAGGTTCGCGGCCTAGTGGGCTAAAAATTAAATATCTATTGTTCTGTGTCCTACAAATTGCACCTACAGTTCCACGATATACAAATTCACACGCGGACTTGTGGACAGTTTCTATATAAAGTATGTAATGAGATTTTATATAGCATATGTGGATCCCTCATTCCATACTTAGGCAGTTTTTGGATCGTGGGCTCGCGGTCTAGCGGGCCGAAAAGAGAGTCTCTATTGTTTCGTCTCCTACAAATAGCACCCAGACTTCCGCAATATACAAATTGATAGTGTTCTAGAACATATGTGGATCCCTCATTCCATACTTGGGCACTTTTTGGATCGTGTGTTTGCGACTTGGAGGGATGAAAATTAAGTATCTATCGTTCTATGTCCTACAAATACCACCTAGACTTTCGTGTCCTACAAATAGCACCTAGACTTCCATGATATACAAATTCACACACAGACTTGTGGACATAGTCTATATAAAGTATGGAATGAGATTTTATACAGCATATGCGGATCCCTCATTCCATACTTATGCATTTCTTGGATCACGGGCTTGCGGCCTGGTGAATCGAAAATAGAGTCTTTATTGTTCTATCTCCTACAAATAGCACCTAGATTTCTGTGATATACAAATTGATAGTGTTTTAGAACATATGTGGATCCCTCATTCCATACTTGAGCACTTTTTGGATCACGGGTTTGCAACCTAGTGGGATGAAAATTAAGTATCTATTGTTTCATGTCCTATAAATAGCACCTAGACTTTCGAGATATACAAATTGACATGTAGACTTTTGGACATAGTCTCTATATAAAGTATGGAATGAGATTTTATACAACATATCTGGATCTTTCATTCCATACTTAGGCAGTTTGTGGATCGCGGGTTCGTGGGTTGGCAAGCCGAAAATAGAGTCTCTATTGTTTTGTCTCCTACAAATAGCACCCAGACTTCCTTGATATACAAATTGAGAGGTTGACTCGGGCTGGTTGGCTGAACATTGCACTGGGGATGGTGAGATGGAAATTGGGCGTCTATTGTTCCGCACTCTACAAACACATTTTTTTAGAACATATGTGGATCCCTCATTCCATACTTCGACACTTTTTGGATCACGGGGTCGCAACCTGGCAGGCTGAAAATTAAGTATCTATTGTTCTGTGTCCCACAAATAGCACCTAGACTTCTTCGATATACCAATTGACATGTGGACTTATGGACATAGACTCTAAATAAAGTATGGAATGAGATTTTATACAACATATGCGGAGATCCCATATGAATTTCATATTTAGCGATTTTTTTTTATCGGGAGCTCTGGGGCTGGGGGGCTGAAAATTGGGCCTCTATTGTTCTGCGTTGTACAAAAATATTGTTCTAGAACATATGTGGATCCCTCATTCCATACTTGGGGA
Organism: Picea engelmannii; assembly: GCA_009831015.1. Taxonomy (NCBI): domain Eukaryota; kingdom Viridiplantae; phylum Streptophyta; class Pinopsida; order Pinales; family Pinaceae; genus Picea; species Picea engelmannii. Next base: position 430,725 of record ML787201.1, read on the forward strand.
CTTTTTGGATCACGGGTTCGCGACCTTGCAGGCTAAAAATTAAGTATCTATTGTTCTGTGTCCTACAAATAACACCTAGACTTCCGCGATATACAAGTTGACATGCAGACTTGTGGACATTGTCTCTATATAAACTATGGAATGAGATTTTATACAACATATGTGGATCCCTCATTCCATACCTAGGCATCTTTTGGGTCGCGGCCTAGCGGGCCAAAAATAGAGTCTCTATTGTTTTGTCTCCTACAAATAACACCCAGACTTCCGCGATATACAAGTCGATAGGTGGACTCGGGATGGTTGGCTGAACATTGCAGTTTTATTGTCCCGTAGCGATCCCGTATGAATTTCATATCTAGGGATTTTTTTTATCGGGTCTCTGGGGCTCGCGGGCTGAAAATTGAGCCTCTATTGTTCCGCGTTATACAAACACCAGGAACATCTCCGTGATTTACAAATTGACAAACAGACCTGTGGGCTGCATGGCTCAACATTGCAGTTTTCATTGTTCCTTGTCCTCCAAATAACCCTCAGAGTTTCTCGATATACAGATTGACAGATGGAATTGAGGGTTGGCGGGTTCAAGTTTGTCATTGTTTACAGATACTAATCCCTATCAACTATATAACATATCTAAAAACATGATTTTCAATACTGAATTATTAATAATAATTTTTGTTATTGCAAAATTTAATTAAATGAGAAAGTTTGTACAATCTGGTTGGGCGACTGATATAAAAGTTTTTCGACAAACGAGCAATACATAGTAAACATCTACTTTTAGAATGTATGGACAAGAGATTTTATAGAGCATATGCGGATCCCTCGTTCCATACTTGGGCACTTTTTGGATCGCGGGTTCTTGGCCTAGCAGGCTGAAATTTGAACCTCTTTTGTTTGGTGTCCTTCAAATATCACCTAGACTTTCGCGATATACAAATTGACAGGTGAACTTGCGGATTCCACTTCTTGCGGGTTCAATATTGAAATTGTTTAGCAATGCTCATCCTATCTAACTTCAGCTAAAAACATTATTTTCAGATACTAAAATATTAATATTAACTATTGTTATTGTACAAGTGAATTACATTAAATTTTTAAAGGATGTTAAATCGCTTATTTTTTTAAAAATGAAGGAAACAAAACAATTTTTTTGTAAAATTCTATCACCACAAGCATAACAAGGACCAATTTGAAGTTTAATGACCTCTTGCTCATATGATAGCACAATTTCACTCTGCACAGTATATATTCGTTGATTTCAAATTATTCCAGGATATTAATTTTACCAAGTTCATCGAATAAGCAAAAATTGTGAAAACAATGATCAATTTGAATTTTAAGAGCCTCTTATTGGTATGATAGGACAGTTGCACTTCGCACACTATATATTCGTTGATTTCAAATTATTTCACAACAATAATTTGACCAAGTTCATCAATCAAGAAAATTTGCCAAAACAAGTCACATAGTACATTTGTGTCACAACGCCATAGAAATTATCAGGCGGATCTGCGTGTCAGCTGGCCAAAAAAATTCAATTATATTGTTCCATGTCCTCCAAAGAAGATTTGTCGTTCCACGGTATACAAATTGACAGACAAACCAGATAACCAAGAACCAACCATACTTTAAATAGCCCAGAAGAAAGTTCCCAGAAGGTTCCATTGAGCAGAACCCATCGACCTTTGCACCAAACAATTTGATATACAAATAAAAGACGTCGGCGCATTTCTTTTCTCTTGAAATGAACATTCATCTAGATGTTGAACAAATATTAGAGAGAGACATGAGGTATTTTTGTTTCCTCCCAAAGTTTGATTTAATTTATTTTTCTCCCTTCTTTAGTCGATATGAAAAATTGCATTGTCCTCATTTAAGGTGAATTTGCTCTGTATTTGAACCTGCCACAACATATAAACATTGCTTGCATTTTTCTGTAGATACGTTTCATACGACAACTCTGCCAATTCAGGAAGCACATTTTGTAACAGAGTTTGTTTAACCAAACACTGCATAATTGTGTTGCCCATGGTTCGGATAACACCATTGATGCAATGTCCATAAATATATGGACATTTTTCACCGCATCGCAGACAATTAATCGTATCATCACTTATCAAAGCAGAGGTAGAAGCAACAGAATGGAATTTTTCATATACAGGCTCAAAGGGGGTTGAGTACACATTGGCTACAACTAAAAGACCTTCAACCTGGCAATGCAAGCAAAGGGATTAATACATTGAAAAATATAATACACAACTGCATCCCCCCATCCCCTTTAAAACAAAAATGAAAAAGTAAACAGGTGCATAAATTTGTTGAAGGCTATTTCTATAAGTAAAGTGAGGATGATTTTGTGGATGTATACGCACAACAATTGTAGAGCTAGCTAGTTTCTCCAGATCCTCTACTATATCTGCTCGCAACTCTATTACAAAATTTGCCTGGGTTGTCCAAAAGATCCTTTCTCTAGCATCCTTCTTCTTTGTTATATTTTTGAACAACATAAGTGCAATCTGCCCTCTATGCAATTGTTGTTCCATTGACAAAAAAAAATCTGAATACGTATCGAACAATTGTAGCTACAACATGGAACAATGCAATATTTGTGTAACTTATCTGACATGTATGTAGACGCGAAGGTTAAGAAAAAAACTGAATATGAAAAGCGGTGCCATTGCCTTGTCATTGTCCGACTCTCCATCCTTTATATGGAGAATGTGTTGCGACCCAAATTTTCTCGCCGGTGTCACAGCAGCCCCAATCGTTCTAATAGGGTAAATATCAATGCTCTGTGCAAGCTGCCTGATAGTCGAATCTAGGAGGAAGCGATATTCTAAACAAATAGCAGGAATTTTTTCCACAATGCTTGTTTCGTTGAGCAAAATAATTCAATCGCAATCACCACATTCATATATTTTTTTGGGCAATACATTAAAATTTGTAACAGATATCCCATTACGCAGCAATATCTTTTATGCATGTTTCTGAACAAGTTGTGGAGGAACAGTCAGTGTGACTTTCATCATGGCGTCCTTGTCTGTCATATCAGCATGCATAATGGATCTGCTTTTGTTTGCCTTGTTCAAGTAGGTGGTATAGACAACCATTATGTCCCCAATGAACAATTGTCTAGTTTGGTAGTGGTTCAAGCCCTCTATTGAAAGTACTTTGGATGTCACAACTCTAGACCCGATGACATTTTTTGAACAGGAAAAATAAAGTGAATGGTAGTGTGCTACAATTACACGAATAGTATTGATGAACTATGGAGCCACAATTTCGCAACCACACCTCTTGGTCTGCGGAACATGCAACACGTTCGGTGTTTCACTTGTATTTGTTGATACTTCTTGTGAGCTAGAAACCATGTATTGCAAAGGGCATCAACATATCTGCCATGCCATAGATGAATATATATCCCAGGAAATTTTTTTAGTAAACACAGTAAAAGCACAACGTATGCATCTTACCTTTGGCCTTGTTGGTATGTCAATGTCTGGGATGACTGACTACTCATGGCCATCTCACTAGTCCAACTTTTTCTGATGCAAGCATGTGTAGATGAATACCAGGACTAAACAAATATATGCATTGTATATTGTCCATCGGAAGGACCAAATAACCGTAAAATTGTATGCATCTTAATTTTTTAACTGGAGAAATGTTTAACAGTAAACATGGCATGATCGCGGGTCACCATGGCCAATCTGTATATCGTGGACCCCAGGAAACCAGGGGAGCAATCTTCAACCTACCAACCTGGCAGCTGCATCGACAAAGTGGGTAACTATGGAATAAGGTAGAAGAAGGACCACATATGTCATTCCATTAGTTCACCAACTGACGCACGAGAGAATTTTTGAAAACCACACTAAGCAGATGAATTAGAAAACAAAAGGGATAATAAAAAATGGAAAAAGTAGAAACAAGGAGCGCATAAAGGCCCATTACTGTGAATTCATCATTTTCAAGTCTAATATTATATGCTCCCACCTGGTTTGTATATTTAATTTACCGGCACACTTGGTATACCTTTTAGAAGATAGTACCAAAGAACCCTCTATTGTTGCACAAAAGAATTCATCTCCCTGTCCATGCAACCTGTTTTTTCCAAGGAAGCAACGCCGAATATGAAATTGAGATGAAGGCAAGTTAGTATGAAAACAGACATCTAAAAGAAATAGAAAAATTTCTATTTACCTGCCAAAGAGTCCTTCGTCCTGTCCAACGATTATGTTTCTTTAAATCCAGCAATGCAGCGCAAACACAATGGACATAAACTAGCTAAGTATGCAGGAAGGAACGTATGTAACCAAAATAACTTACCATGTAGGAAGGCACACAACTAGTTTAACACATATACAGACCATAAATGAAATACAAAACAACACAATATGAAACAACAGTACAAGCATGCACCTTTCTATATCATCTTCAGTCGATGCAGTCAAGACTCCCTCCTTTTCTCCAGCTACTATGTTTGTTTCAATGTGGGAACCCACAAAATTCAATGAACATCAATGGAAGATAGTATTCACTGGAGAACAAGAAATATGTAGATACAACAAAAATTACTCAACGAACAGTTTACAAAGACAGAAACATGAACCTTTGTGCTTCTCTATCCATGGTTGTAAACATCTAGCTTTTTTTCCCAGGCCAAAATATATTACAAGGCAGAAAATATCACACAATTGCATGGCCGTAGCTAAACGATTTTTGGTTTTCCCTAGAAATTCATCCAAATATTCCCTTTAACCATGTTCTTTATCCTCTACACAGACTATTATGCCCATGATACAAGTTCTTAGTTTTTCGTGGCAAACTACCCAGACATGCTTCCAGACATGAAAATATAGTCTTGAAGAATCTTTGTTGCACATATCATATCTCAAGCACAACACAAATTGTATCATGCACACACCATTCTATGTAGAGGAGAAATAACATGTCATGTCATATCTTCACATCTGACCATACATTGTCTATAAATGTAGGTTGCATACATATGATTTATTCCAACAAAAAACAACGGATATTGTAACTTCACATGTAATCCTCCAACAATTTTGTATGCAACTATTTTCTTTCATGGCAGGACTCGAGCACCAGGAAAATATCACAGAATTACAGATAACGACCTCTGCAAAAATGGAAAATAACACAACTACATATTGACTGGTGAGTGCAGGGGCTGAACACTGTAAAGTGCCCCCAAAAAACAATAACAATCCAAAAAAAAAGAAAAAAGAAAGCCTCCAACCACCGTCGCTACACCCCAACCCTGCAAGGTCGAATTAAAGAAAAGAAACTAGCAAGGACCAAAGCAACGAGAAAGAATGAAGAGGATGAACTACACCCCCCAGGCCCCGAGCACAAACCCCAGGCAAACAAACAGAACTAGCAACCCAGGAACCAACGAACCAGCAAAAGCCACCGACCCAATGAACAACATATGTATCTCCAACGATTACGAAACTACAGCCGAAGCAGAAAAGCAACCAAAAACATATAAGGAACATGCGACTACAAATAAGAAAACATTCTTACTTGCAAATTGCAAACACTGAACAACAAACAAGGAATACAAAATGAAACTATGGCATCGAAACTTACTCTGAAACGATGAAATGCAAAATCACAGGTCGAATCGTGAGCGAAACAACAAAAAATAGCAACCGAGAAACCAGCGAAGAAGAACCACTCACTGAACCAGTAAACAATGTATCTAGCTTCAACGATTACGAGGATGAAACATACAATGGAAGAACCTAACAAACCAGCAAAGAAGAAGTAGTCATCGAACCAGTAAACAATGTATGTAGCTTCAATGGTCGAACAAGGATGAAACATACAATGGTTATTGAACTGGCATTTACTCTGAGAACCGTATTTACATAAACATTTAAGACTCTCAAGTTGTCTAAGTACCTCACGGTATGCAAACATTTAAGTTGTCAGGGGTGTTGGAGGGCATCACGTCATTTAAACATTTCCGCCGTCAGGCCTATTGAGGCATCTCAAAATAAGTGTCAATAAATTTCAAGAAATATACAAAGCTTGGATATGAAAACATTTTAATTTGCTTAGTACATATCAAAACTGACAGATATATTTAGGTAGCAGAAAATGCTAATACAAACATTCGAACTAATGGTAGCATTAATCGACCTTCAAGCAATATACAAGAAAAATATATGATTAAAACATATTGTCTACGAGAAAAAGTTTGGATATGTTGCCATATACTACATTGGGAATAGCGAAGCTGACAATAAGACCTCCAATCTCTTAGCCAATCAGATCAGTACATATATGTTACTTTTTAATATATAAAAATATATGTTTTTAATTCCATAGCTCCAACAATAGGTATTGTGCAAATATTTCTAATCAAATGACAAACTAATATGTAGTCAACGCTTTATCGATCACTATAGTTCCTCTATGCCTACGGCAGGGACTAATAAGAGATATTTAATTTTGGTGGAAGAAATTGGTCATTAAAATAATATTGATAATATATTTTTTGATGGTCATGAAGGATTATAAAATTTGATTGTTTGATATCTATGAAAACAATGAAATATAAATGGATGGAATATATAATTACTTTTTTGAATATATATTTTTTCAATTTTTTTTGAAGAAGTTGGGAGAAGATATATATCCATTACTTTGTTATCAAAACTAATAATTATGGAAAATGAATGCAATATAAATTTGACCTAAAATTTATGGTGTGTATTTTTTGGAAATTTAATTATGTGTAAGTTTTCTAAACAATTGACTTTTAAAGTGGACACTCCACCCATTATCAAAGACAAATCAACTATAAAAATGATAGAAAAGAGTTTGATGGAATTAGAATTTATGTTTGAATCATAAAACAAATTTGTTGTTGAAATTAATTAAAATCCATTAATATTATGAAATTGAAATTTGACTAAATAATATTAATATAAAGAAAAAGCAACAATAATTATTGATACAATACATAACTATTAAAATAAAAATATAAACGTGAATATGTTACAATAATTTTTATTTTTTTTAATTGTTAAATATAATTGGGAAAAAAATGTATATAAAAATGAATATGCTATACTTAAATTTTTATTTTTCTTGAAAGAATATGAAAAAAATGAAGCTGAAATAAATAAGTATCGAAATACAATAAAACCAAGTGCATTAATCAAAATAGATGAAAAATAAATGTCTTATAAAGAATGGTTTCAAAATCAAAATAAATATTTATTTTTCCAAGGAAGAATATGAAAAAATGAAGTTGAAATAAATAAGTATCGAAATGCAATAAAACCAAGTGCATTAATCAAAATAGATGAGAAATAAATGTCTTATAAAAGAATGGTTTCAAAATCAAAATAAATGAGAAACCATGTTGATACAAAGTATTTCAATAAATATTTGTAATTTAGTGTTATACATAATTATAAATAATCGAATTTATTATGTAATAATTTTAGGTTAAATATTTGTAATTTAGTGTTATATATGATTATAATCTAACTTACTATATTATAATTTTAGATTATAATTTTAGATTATAATTTTAGATTAATAGTATATAATTTAAGAATTTTTTTATAAATAAATATATAATACATACATAAGAAAGCATAATAAATTGTATCAATTTTAATTTAGTAATACAAATAATTATAAATAATTTAACTTACTATATTATAATTTTAAATTAATAATATAATCTAAGAAAAAAATTAAAATAAATATATAAAACATACATAATAGATATATAAAACATACATATCAATTATTTATAGATACAGTTTAATAAAAATAAATAAGTATATCAATTTTAATTCATTTACATATAAAATTATTTATAGATATAATTTAATTAAAATAAATAGGTGTATCAATTTTAATTCATTAATACAATAATGGTTTAAAAACAATCTTCAAAACTTAAACGATTATAATCATGAGCACTTATATGTCCTCTCAATGTGAAGTGTAAAGATTCCATTGTTATCAATACCGAAACTTTACACACATCAACCCTTTATCTTTGCATGCCTTCATGGATACCATGCACTTTGGATGATTCTTCACCTAGACATAGATTTGTAAGATTAGAAAATAGGATGTTGCCATTCTTGCATAACATTTTGTTAGAATTTAGATTGAAGTAAACCCACACTATTGTAGTTCAATGAAATTGAAAGTGAAAATACTAATATATGAGTCAATTATGATATGATAATCTTAAAGTTGAAGATCACTATTCAAGAACTTCACAATGAACTTGTTGAATATAATTATATTATTTAAGAAATTAAAGATTGGAAATTGATATGGTAAAAATATGGATGATTTAAGTTGATATAGATTTAAAGAAAAAAAAGATGAGAAACAAAGATTTAGTTGAATATTCTCACAATCCTCTTGATGATATGGGAGAGGATGTCATTTTTTTCTCACAAAAGCAACATGGATTTAGATCTTTCTTCAAACCAAAATTTTTTGAATCCAAGAATGCAAAACCCTACTCTCTCATGTGATTTGGAAGTAAATGGATCATGGTATGAAGGTTGGAGGAAATCTAGGTGTAACTATACTCATTGACTATTATTAGAAGGCATCTCAAATCTAGGTATTACACCTTTCTTTCACTACCAAGGGGAGATAAAAGAGAATATGAAGAATTTGGAAGGTTTTAACTCTAAATAAAAGGGAATATTGAAAATACATACCTCCTAAGATCTGCCTAGCATATTCATTGGACTTCAAGTTGGAAGAATCGATATGGAGGTCAGTAGATGCATGATCGCATTAAATCCCTACCAAATCCCTTAAATGCAATGATTTCATCATCACAAGTCTCAGATTTTGGTAATATTTTTCATTCACTTGGATTGTCATCTAGTTTTCTTGGTCCCTCCACCTCAAAATTCATTCAACCATCTAAAAAAACCTTATGTATTGATAGAGTAGAATATTTACATTCTTGAGAGACTTGTGTTCCCTCCAAATAAATACCTAGTGACTAGCAGATAAGGTATGGATCTGATATTGTTTCAAAGGATGGTATAGAAACAAGGGTTTCCTAATGAGACATATCATTTCCTTTTAGGGATTATCCGTAGTCAGTAATTTTTATGGTCATTAGATTACTTATTAGACTCTTCAAATCTATATGAGCAAGTTGTGGCTCCCATTCTTAGGATATATACCAGAACATTATGTTTTTATCCCTAGGTCAACTTTCTTTCCTATTTCAAAAGGAAAAAAAATCACAAAGATATTCTAAGGAAATTAGCTATAGGACAAATCAATCATTTCCCTGAAGCCTTGATTTGTATAATTGACTCCAATAAAGAATGATCTTCCACCTAGCCTGTTTGGGTAAACATTATAGCTCTCCCATTAGAATTATGGAATTCCTAAACCGTCCTGGCTATAGGGAACTCTATAGGAAGTTTCATTTTATTCGATGAGAGGCTTGATCAAAGGAATTAAAGGAAGGTGGATCTAATTTTCATTGAAAGGGATTTGGTGGAGGGCCTTTTGGACAATTATATTATAGAATCTAGAAAATGGAAGGACACCCATACCATAGCTTATGTAACAATTTATTTCAAGTTTTTTGGCTACCATGTTTATGGATGTTTGAAATATGATCGTCACACTAGAAGGAATACTACTCAAGGAAATCCTCTTTTGAGTGGTAATGGATCCTCACCATAAAATAGAATTGTTTCTAACTCCCAAAAAGGCACATAGTGAAATATGATTGTCACACGAGAAAGGTTTGATGAGTCTTTATGTTCCATATCCCCCTTTGGATTGATCCGAATTATTTTCGGCACGAAATGAGAGCAGAGATATAATAAAGAAATGCACAGAGATATTGCAGATATTCAATAATATAACAGAAATGTATCAGATATGCAACCATAAACACATATATACAGTAATACACGATTTCTATTAATTAGAGAAATGTACAGAGACTGTAAAAATATAGAGTGAAAGACTCGCTAGAATGGTGGCAGCTTATCTCTGAGAAGAGATGTGACGGCTAATCGCATTCGCAAGAAGATGGTTACAATGAGGCTCTGAAGCCCCTTTTACAATAAATGGGAATGCCAAAAGTCTTATACATCCAAAAACCTAACCCTAGGAGATGAAGCGCCAAAAGTCATGTGGGCCCCGTTTGGGTAAGTGAGTACATCAACTTCCCGGGGTCGTAACTTTTGCATACGAATTTTGTTTTAGGCATGTGATAGCTCATTGGAAAGGTATTGAGAACCTCGATCTCGAAAAACCTTCATTTGGACCCTCAAAATGGCCCCGGAAGTTAAAACCTGCTAAAAATAATAAATTGCCAAAATGGCCAGAAAACTGTTTTGAGCCATTTGGAAAAGGTGGGTGGCCACCGATATCCACCTGGATCAATCCTCCCTCCTTAGGAAGTAATGGTATCCATTGCGTTGAGTTCCTGGGGGAGAGGGAAAAGCATTTGTTGAATCTGCATCTTGGTGAGCTGCTTGTCTTGCTGGAGAAGTCGTGCTGCTTAGTTTGTGGAAATCTGTCACAAACCTGTGGCTGGAAGGTTTGGACCCTTTTAACCAGTCTGGATATTTTAGATGACTGTGTGTAGAAGGAATCTTCGTGCTTTTTTGCAACCTTGTCGACCTGCTTCTGTTGGATAGAAGGTGCTTTGGCCGAAGCTGTGGTGGCTGCAGTATCCTTCTATTCACCCTTTGAACAGATTGTGGAGAAGATGAATTTTGTAGTATGAGATACTACCTTGCGGCACTGTTTAGGTGGGGCAGTACTTGGAACTACCTCTGGTATCCTATAGAGATGACCCCCCAGCGTAATAATGACACTACGGGGTTGAGACTCATAGATAGCATGGAATTTCCACATATATGGCTGGCCCAAGAGAACATCATAGACATCCAGTGGGGTAACATCACATAATACCTCATCCTTGAAGGGTTGGATGATGTATGACAATCGACACTGCTGGCTGACAGGAATATCTCGTCCTTGGCGAAACCACCCAATGTTGTATGGTTTCGGGTGTGGTGTTGTCGACAATCCCAACTGTTTGATGACCTCTGTTGAGATGAGGTTATTCTGGTTTCCGCTATCAACAATAAAATGCAGCTGGGTCCCCTTCACCCACATCTATGAATGAAAAAGGCGCTCCCCCTCTTCTAGATCTCTTGGTTCTTCTGGTTGAATTGTTGCGGTCGCGACAATAGCAGTGGGGTCTGCGTCGATGATCTGTCTTTTACTAGTATTTTCAGAATCGGATTATGAATCAGGGTTCGGCTCCTTGTCTTTGATCTCGGCCACCAATGACTGTTTTGAGCGACATTCGTCGGTGTTGTGCCAGGGGATTTTGTGGAAATCGCACCATTTTGCATTGTCCTTCTTTATCTTCCCATGACCTTTCTTTTCCTGTGGCTTGGACTGGTTTTCGGGAGACTGTTTGTTAGGGTTGTCTTTTTCATACTTTGGTTGTTGTGGATTTGCAGACCCGAACTCCCGTTTGTTTTGGTGCTTACTGCTCGATTTTAACAGCATATCGATAGGCAGCACCGAGTGATGAGATGTCCAGAAAATCCATTTCAGTTTGGATGTATCTGTGTAGAGCCCCACGGTATTTCAGAACCAAATGTCATTCAGAGTCTTTGATACCCATCTTGG
>ML787201.1:451020-463667 GCA_009831015.1 Picea engelmannii
TCTAGCAGATTTAACCATTTATCTAGGGCATCTGCATCTATTTGACCTTCAAATACGGGAATATCAAAATTAACATGTACCTTGAAAGGTGAGGTGCCTCCAAAGTGGTCGCTTGATGAAGATGCGCCTGATGCTATCGGCAGATTTTGAAGGATGTGGGAAAAATTCTCCATCATTTCGTCCCTCTGTCGCGTGAGAGCTTGCTTAAGCAACAGACTGATAGGATCGTCTGCTCCATCGTTTTTATTTTCTTCCGCCATTGAGGGTTTCTTAGGTGTGCGAGAGCGATTGTCCTCAAGAGAGACAAGCTCGAGACCCAACTTTCTATACTTGGACCTTGTCGGGGACATGCACTGAAAAACGATCAAGAGCAGCCTGCTCTGATACCACTGATCCAGATTATTTTCGGCACGAAATGAGAGCGAAGATATAATAAAGAAATGCATAGAGATATTGCATATATTCAATAATAAAACACAAATGTATCAAAGATGCAACCATAAACACATATATACAGTAATACACGATTTCTATTAATCAGAGAATTGTATAGAGACTGTAAAAATATAGAGTGAAAGACTCGCTAGAATGGTGGCAGCTTATCTCTGAGAAGAGATGTGACGGCTACTCGCATTCACAAGAAGATGGTTACAATGAGGCTCTAAAGCCCCTTTTACAATAAACGGGAATGCCAAAAGTCTTAGACATCCAAAAACCTAACCCTAGGAGATGAAGCGCCAAAAGTCATGTGGGCCCCGTTTGGGTAAGTGAGTACATCAACTTCCCGGGGTCATAACTTTTGCATATGATCTCCGTTTTAGGCATGTGATAGCTCGTTGGAAAGGTATTGAGAACCTCGATCTCGAAAAACCTTCATTTGTACCCCTCAAAATGGCCCCGGAAGTTAAAACCTGCTAAAAATAGTAAATTGCCAAAATGGCCAGAAAACTGTTTTGAGCCATTTGGAAAAGGTGGGTGGCCACCGATATCCACCTGGATCATGGATATTGTTTAGGGTAATTATGTTAAGGGGATTAAACTTGATCCAGATTTCTTTTCACCCTCCCTAAACCCATCCATCCCCATCCCTTCACTTCCTCCTTTGTAGGATCCTAAGCATGATAATGATCCCATGGGGTGGGGGGGGATTGTCCAAATACTTAATCACAACCTGGACTCTAGGAATCCCCTCCCCCCAGATAAATGATGCCATATATGATCCTCTTATTTTAAGGTTGTCATAATTGAGGAAGTACTTTCCTTTGATTTAGTCCTATCTCTTAGAACTATTATACCTAGCATAAAATCATTCCTTTCCATAGTCTAACAAAAATAGAAATATATATTCATATAGAAAAAATAGAAAATCTCTAGGGCTCTTTGAGTGGGGTCATCCCCTTCAAATATTAACCATGATGATTATGACCCTTAATATTAGGGGCTTGAGTACACCTCACAAAAAATTCACCTTTGATAGGATGGTTAGGTGTTCTGGGGAAAAACCTCATGTGGATAAGAAATATTTCTCTCATATCTACCATTAATCCAAGACAGGAAGGTGATAGATAATAGTATTCTCCTAAATCTCATTAGAATCTTTTGATGTTACACTAAAAGGAAGAGAGGTGTACCTTATCAAACGACTGTTGTCCTTACGTGTTTAGTTGATGCGGCTCCAGAGATATAGCTATGATTCTTGTTATCCACTTCCTGCACACAAATGACAAACGAATACCAATCTATGAATCCTTTTAATTGTTAAACAAACTTGAATCCAATCATATCTACCTCATTCAATAATGAACCACAAATCATATAATCAAAAAGACAATAATTGAAGGGGAGAAATAACATTTGATCTATATTGATAAAACAAAGAACCTTACATCAAGCTTGAATCCTATAAGTCTTGTGTTGTGGTCCTCTTTAGCTTATGCTTCATCTCTTCCTTTTTCTCTCACTCTTCTAAAATTTCAACAACATAGGTTTGCTCTCAATTCTTCCTCCATTCTTCCCTTGGTCAGGCCTCTCTATATAGATTAGTGAGAAAGATTTAGGATGAGTCTTCTAGTTGTATCAACTCAAGACCATCTCATGAATAACTCGAAATATGACTAAGTTTACGAGGCCACTCTTGTTTTTTGTAGCTTCGGACAAGTATTCTCACGTACCCTAGGTGTTAGGAATGTGGGAATCATCGTGGGCACCACATTACACTCTTTATTTGGTGAAAACCACATTTGGAATGAAGTTGGGGCTTCATGGGTTTGGTGATGGGCTTTGTGGGTTTTGTTGGGGCTTCACATCCATAAGAAAGTCTAATTTGATGTTGACTTGTGGAGGGGATTCTATGATGAACCCTAAGGATTGTATATAAATGAGAAAATTCATTGTGACATTTCATGGTGTAGAGAGTGTGGAGACATGATGGAGTTGGCATAAGTGAGTCTGCACTTGTGCCAAGGAGCATGGTGATTTCAACAAAGGTAAATTATGTATTTGTGGAAAATATGGCCTAGGAGAGAGGAAGGACACACGTGAGAAGGAAGATGATTTTTTTGTACATGTATGTGGGTTACAGTGAACATAGTCGCATATGTACAGAGGTCGCAAGAAGGTTAATCGAATATGTACATGGGTTGCAGGAAGGTGAATCACATATGTACGCGGGTTGCAGTGGGAACAACTGTGTATGTATGCAATTTGTCATAATGTGAATCGCGTGCATCCATACAAGGTTTTCTGGGCAGGAGAAAGTCCACACAAGCTTACCTCAACAATAGTGCAGCTGACATTAGTAGGTCATATAGGCGGTCTACAACAAATTTTTGGGAAGAGGAAATTTCCAGGGATTTGTTGAGGTTTTCTTTTCTGATTTTTCTGGCTGTTGGAGGACAAGGTTATCCTCATATTTTGGTGAAATTGTATTGGTTGGGAGGGCTAGTTTTTCCCTTAGGATTTTTGAATTTGACAATATTATAGAACATACATTTTGTGTCTCTTGTGTGTTGATTATTTGTCTCTTGTGTATTGATGATTCATATTTGATCTTGTTGTTTCTGCGACATACATTTTTCAGTCAATAATTTTCAGTGTAAAAATTTTCAATGATAACAATTAGGGTTTTATTGTTAGCTCACTAGGAAGCAATTTTCAAATCTGAAAAATTAGTCACATAGAGTTGTATGTGAAAATTGACATAGTATCAGAGCTTGTGATTTGAATAGAAGGGGATCATCTTTGAGACACATTTTGGGATACAATAGGTTATGCTTTGGACTTTCTGCTTGGTATGCTAACTATGGAGAGTGATGCACTACCTTCATTGGCAATTAGGCCTAGGGTTTTCTTCCAAAATTATTCTTTGTCAAGGTTAAGGTGCTTGGGGGTGGCTTTGGCCTATGGTTGGGTGACAATATTGTTATATTGTCTATGTTTAAACGAGCACACCTATTATTTCTAACAAGAGGGAGAGAGAGGAAGATAGATAGCGGGTAGAGAAAGAGGTAAATGTAGGAGAGAGAGAGAGGAGAGATAGTGGGAGGGAAGGGGAGAGAGAGGGAGGAGAGTGGTAGAGAGAGTGTGTGAGAGAGTATGAGAGGGGGAGAGAGAAATACAAAGAAGAGGGGTAGAGAGAGTGTGTGAGAGAGATGGAGAGGGAGAAAAAGAGGGGGGGTAGAGAGAGAGTGAGTGAGTGAGATGAAGAGGCATGGAGAGAGAGGATGACATAGAAGGGGAGTAGCGAAAGAGAGTGGGAGGAAGAGGGGAGATAGAGGGAGACAAAGAGTGGGGGTATAGAGAGAAAGAGGGGCAAAGAGAGAGAGAGAGAGTGAGACTGAGACTAAAAACTAGGAGAGAGAGAGAGAGAGAGAGAGNAGGGAGGCAGGGACAAAGAGTGTGTGTGTGTGTGTGTGTGTGAGAGAGAGAGAGAGAGAGAAAGGGAGTGGGTCTGAGAGTATGAGGCATGGAAAGAAAAGGTCTAGGGCTAGGTATTTCCATGCCTTGAGATGTTTAAGTATTTCCATTTCTAGGTCTTACCATGTATAGGAGAGAGAGAGAGAGAGAGAGAGAGAGAGACGGGGGAGAGGGAGGGAGGGGGATTAAAATTGAGGAGAGAGGAGTAGTTGTGTGTGAGAGAGAGAAAGTGGGAGGGAAGAGGAATAGAAATTAGGAAATAGGAATAGGAGCATGTGTGTGTTCCTAGTGTGTGTGCGCATTCTTAGGAATGCATGTGCATTCCAAGAGCACGAGAGCATTATTTAGAAGTCAAAATTTTTTGGGTGGGAATGACAACTTTATCATATGTGTATGTTGACTTGGTTTCCTCAGATTTAGGCCTGGAATGAAAAACTAGCAGGTCGGTGTGCTAATAGATAAATTCCTCATTTTTTGTGAATACCTCTCTATATCTCTATTTTGAACTTTATTTTTCTATATGCTACAGAAATCAATTGTTGACGAAACTATAGACATAGATAGAGTCAGCTATGTAGATTCCAAATATATCGTTTTTTATTTAATTAATATTGTTTACTATTTTTAATCTATTTTTGTCTTCACATATATCAAAATCCTAAAATACATACACATTTTATTTCTTCTTTAATTTCTTGTCAGCTTAAGGATATCTAAAATGAGTTATACAGAGCACTAGAAGATCTGAACATCTATGGTCTAAAGAAAAGAAAAAAACATTATCATGTTAAGACCCTCATAGCCTATATTGAATTTCATTATATATATATATATATATATATATTTCCAAAAAATACATCGTTCTAGAAAAATGGGTTCTCTACAATTATACAAGTTTTTGGAATGAAATTCCATTGTTAAGGGACTCAACACCTATGAAAATGGAGACATATACCTTATACTTTTCTAGAAAAATAACATATCATTGTTATAAAAAAGAAAATTTCACTTAGTTATTCACAATTTCTATGATTAAAAGTTATATATTCAAAAATCTAACTCAATTTCCTATGTTTCATCTTTTTACACCATATTCAAATTCATTGAAAAATTACCTTGAATAATCCCTCCAAGTTAACAAATTGTTGGTTTTCCATGTTTGCATTGCCACTAACGCATGAGATACCATCATTAGCTTGCAATCACCCAAAATCCATTAATGGTGTAGTGGAAAACTAATTTTGTTGTGCTTAGTAAAGCTCCCTCGAATTTAGACAAATGGAAACTACAATATAAATTTCTATTGCTTCAATCCTCCTTTGAGATACATAATGAAATTGGACATTTCAAGAGAGTTCATTTTCTTCTTCCTCATTACATAGTGAATTTGGACAATCCAACAGAGTTCATTTTCCTCTTCCTTATTACATAGTGAAATTTGACAATCCAAGAGAGTTCCTTTTCTTATTCCCCATCTAAGCTTCATTTTCCTCTTCCTCATCTTAGCACCAAGGACCCACATCCTTTTGCAAATTGTTTCTTTAGTCTAAGTTTTCTAATTTTTATGTAAGGGGGAATTGTTATTGTGATAGCAATAGCCCTTATCTAATAGAATGTAACAAAGTTAAAACTTAGGTTATCTAAGAATTCTAAGAATGAATGCAAAAATTGCATTCTAACTTATTAGTCAAACTTAAAACTCAATTTGAGTTATAAAGTTTACGGAGGTATACATACCCTACCCCTCTATAGATTTGAACGTGTGACCTAAACACATGTTCTTAACCATTACTTTACTAGTCAAATCACTGGGTGGAGAGGGGGTCTCATACACCAATTTGGTGTCTGGCTTGGTCGTGACCTTAAAGATAGATTATATATATATATATATAATGTAATATTTAAAGAATTGGTGATGCAATGTTGAAGAGAGAGAGAGAGAGAGAGAGAGAGAGAGAGAGAGTTGGTGATGCAATGTTGAATACTCCATCTAACTATACATGGATGGTTTCTTTTGTTATGAAAACTAATTTACAATATTTAAAGAATTAGTGATGTAATAATTAGATGGAAAGGATTAGTCATGTAATGTTGGATACTCCATCTATAATTAGATGGATGGGTGATTTTTTTTTTATGAAAATTAATTTACAATTTTATTCTATTTGATTAAGATAAAGTGAAGTTTTATATCTTAACAAAAAAACTTATTATCCTAAAATCATGTATAAATATATTTATGATGTACAATATTTAAGGATAATTTGAAGGATGGAAATTTATATTAAAATGTAGAAATATGGGCTAATATTACTAGTCCTTAATATGCAAAATGTAAAATGTTTGATTATAGGTTTGTAAAAACATTCAAATTTCTAAGGATTTTGTATAGTTTTTATAAAATTTTGGCTATTTTTAATTTGAGGGAATAGTTTTTAGAAAAAATGGAAATTAGAGAATTTTTTTGGAAAAACCCTAAAAAATTAATTCATTTGCAAAATTTAATCCCTAAAATTATCTATGATAATATTTTCCTTTTTTTATCCCTCATACAAATTAAATATAAATTATATATAAATCATACAAATTAAATATAAATTATATATAAATATATTTATGATGTAAAATATTTTCCTCTCTTTATGTCTTGCCTATCTGCATATTTTAAATTTACTTTTAATTTTACTACTACATCCCATTAAAATAGGTTTGGAATAATATTTATTGAATCAACATTTGTAATAAATGGCGTATGAAATGATTAATGTAACCAACGTTTGTCTGAAATGATTAATTCAAGTTGACATGCAACATGAATACCTAAATAAATGTTTGGTTTAAGGCAATTCACTGCTAGCAATATTTATTCTCTCAGCAATATTTATTGAATCAACATTTCTAATAAATGAGGAACGTTTGTATTGAAATATGCAACATGAGGACCTAAATAAGTGTTTGGTTTAAGGCAATTCACTACTATGACAAGTACATGACCTTCAAGAGATTTATAGCAGTTACTTTAATTGGCCTTCGTTTTTCCTCGGGCTGAGTAGCTATTGTCTTGGATGTTTTTGGCAGTGTACGTTTCACTCGGGCGTGTGAAGAATGTAAGAATATAAGATTCATAAACTTGCTGCAATATCATTAAGTTTCGAATACAATATTTAAGTTTTTCAATTAAATTTTTTTTTTTGAGCATTTTTGTAGTATAGTGGGACCGTAAGTTAATACTAGCAAGAAGAAAGTGGTAGTTTTTTCTAGTAAAAGAAAACAAAAATATAATCAACATAAATTCTACTTTGAAAGTAACACTCTTGATGAAGTGACATATTACAAATAACTCTGAATTGAGTTTAACATAAATCATTCAAAAACCCTTGATTACAAAGAAGTTTAAAATTAAAAGTTCAATTCCTTATGATATCATGTTGAGTGAAATGGAGTTGCTCCTATTGAAGCAATTGTTATAGTGTGTCTCATAAGATATCTAAAAAAAATTAAGCAAATGGAAGAGGGTATGTGGCCTAAGGTCGTTTTCAATGACATATTGTGCAAAAGAAAGAAGACATGGATGAGCTAAAATATGAAATGGCTTAGTAAATGGAATATTCACTTGAACAGGTGCCCTACTAACAGTAAAGAGATAAATATTTTTTTTATTGATAGGTTCCACAAGCAATCATGGGATAAAGGGCTAGGGAGAAAGAAAAAGTATTATATTGAAGAGTTCAACCCCACTTACAATCATCATCAAAAAGTGCACATAGGAGACAATATATCTTGGAGAGCCAAAATGTTTATTGCCCTATTAAGAACCAATTCCCATCCACTGGGTTGTGAAATGGGGTATAAGCTTGGGAAGAAATGATGTGTATGTTGGAAAAGTGAAAACAGAAAAACATTTCATTTTAGAGTGTGAAGCTTTCAAAAACAATAAGAATAATTATGTAAGTATCTTGACAGTTAGTTCTTGGAATAATTTATTCAACTACTATAGGCTATTGTTATCCTCGTGAACTTTCAAATTTATTTCTTTCTTAAAAGAAAACTGAGTGATTTGCAAAATCTTCGACTGCAATTTATAAGCTCTCATTAGAGCATAATTGAATGATTTCAATGGCAATGTTGGTCCGACTAATTTGACTTCTGCTGGTAAAGTCAAATATCTATAGTTCAAACCACCCGTAGACTGATCGATGATTTCAAATGGAATGTACACCCACCATGAAGGTTTGATTCTAGAAACGCCCACCGATCCTTAGCACAGCCGTGGTTCCGGGTGAGTTTTATTCGAAAGAGTTAATAAGCGGAAATTATCATTCAGAGGAAAAAGATAATTATAATTTCAAATAAAATTCTTGCTAAATCCTTAAAAATATTTATTCGAAAACAAATGAAATTTTCACACCCTATCATGTGACTAACACATCTTAAATAACACCTGAACATCATGCCAGATAAGGATACACGCCCTAACCTTAACAATCCCTTACACATGAACACTGATAATTCAAGTCAATCTCCATTCGCCTTCATTACATCCTGGCCCTGCTTAGAACGTACGGGATGTTTGGAGTTGGTACACCTGCACAGAAGGAATTAGGGTTCCCTCGTTTTTATTCGTATCCTTATCTATGCGCGTGTGCAAGCACAGGCTGGCTTTTCTTTCATGAGTTGAGTTGGTCAGTTGTTTGTCTTTTCTTATTTTCTACTTCATCGAATCAACACCAAATTATACCCCACTGCCAGAACGGCAAGGAGCATTCTTCTGCAGGACTGAATACGAACGATCGGTATATATATATATATATATATATATATATATATGCCAAATCTTCCCAGTTGACCGCAGCAATCTCAGCTATATTCAAGCTGTGGTTTCATAATCTATAAAATGTTGAGATCTAAGACGTTGCTCTGCCCTTGCCCAGCTGTGAAGTACTTGTTAATTGTCATCCTGCTAACCACGATTCAGTACCTGAATATAGCAGCAGGAAAGCATGTGAATACCACCAGGCATCACAAGTTCAACGTAATGATTAGAAACTATTTATACTGCAAATTATATGTGTATATATACTTGTCAGGTTACGTTGCAGTTCATAGGGACTTTGATTATATTAACCTAGTTATAAATGTATTGCATTGCAAGTGAGGCTGAAGAACGTGACACGTCTTTGCCACACAAAATCTTTGATTACAGTAAATGGACGGTATCCAGGACCTACAATTGTTGCTCACGAGGGAGATCGGGTGATTATAAAACTTGTAAACCACGTCAAGGACAACGTCACTATTCACTGGTAATTATATTCATTCATAATGCTAAGGTTCTTAGGCTGCATGCAGCAATGCAAAGGAGTGGGCTGAGGAATTTTCCCTTCGAGTTACTTTTTGTTAAAGGGTTTTAGTGAATTCAGAATTTCTTTTTGTTAAAGGGTTTTAGTGAATTCAGAATTTTGATTCAGTTTTTTATTATTTGGGTTGGTTTAAAATGAGGCAAAATTTTTGAGATTAAGTTCTGAAATGTATAGAACTTTGATTCATGTAAAACTACAATTATTTTTAAAAATTTGGCCAAATTCAAACCCAGATTTTTCATATAAAAAGTGGAACTCGAGAAAAAATTACTCCCAATTAACCTACTACCAATGCAAATGCAATCTACTGAATAATAGTATTGATCTTGATTAATTGTAAAAATATACCGTTTTTGCAGGCATGGGATTCGACAGCTGAGATCTGGATGGGCAATTACTCCCAATTAACCTACTACCAATGCAAATGCAATCTACTGAATAATAGTATTGATCTTAATTAATTGTAAAAATATACCGTTTTTGCAGGCATGGGATTCGACAGCTGAGATCTGGATGGGCGGATGGTCCTGGTTATGTCACCCAATGTCCAATTCAAACAGGAATGGCTTACGTCTATAAATTTACAATCATAGGGCAGAGAGGAACTCTATGGTGGCACGCACACGTTTCTTGATTAAGAGCTCGTGTATACGGAGTCTTCATTATATATCCTAAGCGACACGTTCCCTACCCATTTCCCAAGCCACACAAAGAAGTCCCCATCCTTCTCGGTAACTTTAGTTATAAATGCTAATTCCTTTTGTACGCTTTCATGGATGATCTAGACCTTGTAACTATGGTAACTTTAGTTATAAATGTTAATTCCTTTTATGGATGATCTAGACCTTGTAACTATGGCTCAAGGGCCAATCCTTGGTGTTTTCAGGAGAATGGTGAAATGCAAATACAGAGAAAGTTATCCAGGAGGCTCTTCAATTAGGAGGCGGTCAAAATGTATCTGATGCCTACACTATAAATGGATTTCTTGGACCATTTTACAATTGCTCCTTCTCAACTAATGATAATTGTGTTTACAACTATTTTTGAATGAATTGGGTAGAAATCCTCATCTAATGGTCATTGTGTTTTTTGAATGACTTGGGTAGAAATGAGGATGGCATGCATCAGATGATTGACTAACCAAGTTTTGCAGAGACATTCGTTTTAAAAGTGCTTCCTGGAAAGACATATCTTCTTCCTATAATCAATGCTGCACTCAATGATGAGCTCTTCTTTGCCATCGCAAATCACAGTTTAACTGTGGTGGAGGTGGATGCCTTTTATATCTTCTTTGCCATTACAAATCACAGTTTAACTGTGGTGGAAGTGGATGCCGTTTATATCAAGCCTTTTCAGACAGACACTCTTCTTATAACACCGGGACACACCATCAATGTGTTGCTCACTGCTAATGCTACTACTGCTGGTGGGATTAAACAATTTATCATAGCAGCTAGACCTTTTGTTACAGGGTCATGAACATTTAATAATTCCACTGTTACAGGAATTGTGAGCTATAATATTCATAACTTTAATAAATCTTCTATTCATAACTTTAATAAATCTTCTATCATTATGATGCCAAAACTCCCATCCCTCAATGATACTTCTTTTGCAGCCAATTTTAGTGGGAAACTTAGAAGTTTGGCTAATTCATAATTATTCATAACTTTAATAAATCTTCTATCATTATGATGCCAAAACTCCCATCCCTCAATGATACTTCTTTTGCAGCCAATTTTAGTGGGAAACTTAGAAGTTTGGCTAATTCATAATTCCCAACATTGGTTCCTCAAAAGTTAGACAAAAAGTTTATTTTTACAGTTGGTCTGGGACTGAATCCTTGTCCAGTGGGAACCGGGAATATTACATGTACATGTCAAGGAACCGGGAATACTACATGTCAAGGACCCAATGGAACCAAATTCACTGCCTCAGTCAATAATATTTCTTTTGTTTTTCCAAGCACAGCTCTTCTTCAATCCCACTATTTTAACCAGATGAAGGACATCTATAAAACCAATTTTCCTTGACAATCCTCCATTTCCATTCAATTATACAGTCACTCCACCCAATAATACAAAACCTATGAACGGAACCAGAGTGAAAGCACTCCCCTTTAACACAACAGTTCGATTGGTTATTCAAGACACCAGCATTGCAGGCACAGAAAGTCATCCTTTCCATCTCCATGGTTTCAATTTCTTCGTGGTCGGCCAAGGTGTTGGAAACTACAACAAATCAAAAGATGCACCAAATTTTAACCTCATTGACCCTGTCGAGAGAAACACTGCGGGAGTTCCCAAAGGAGGTTGGTTGGCTCTCAGATTCCGGGCTGACAATCCAGGTATGTCTTAATCTCGTCTCAGTGAATATTCAACAATGCATTGCAGTTTAATTCAAATTAAAACCAAATCATATCATTACATTCCATATAAATTGATCTTCTTTTTTTAGTATGAATAAATATAAACTGTATTGCTGTTTGTCTATACAATATCCATGGAACGGATGCAGGCGTCTGGTTCATGCACTGTCACTTGGAAGTTCACACATCTTGAGGATTGAAAATGGCATGGATTGTGAAGAACGGAAAAGGGCCCCTTCAATCTCTCCCGCCTCCCCCTTCTGACCTTCCTCCCTGCTGATCTGATCTCATTTCATCGCCTTCACTCTTCTCAATGGTCCGCCCATCATCTATGCCATTAAAATTTCGATACTGTGGAAGTCAATTGTTGCCATTAAAAAACGTAAGTTGCCATTCAAAAACGTAAGTGGGACTAAATTAAACGTTTTCAATAATGGACACAATACACAGATTGCAACCGACCTATTCCTGTCGGAAGAAAGAATGAAGCGGCCTCCGAGAAATAAAAGAATATGCCAATCTCTACCTTCGGGGGAGCTCGATCAATGTTAAGTGGGTGCCCGTTATGTATTTTAAACTATACCGTACTCAATTAAATCGTATATGCTCTCAATATGAATCAAAAAGTTTGGAAGCTTTCACATTAGAAGTTATAGTTTATTACAATTTTTCAATCGGTGTTTTACATGGATGAGTGATTATAATGATCTCCAATATATTATAAAAATATAATGGAATAATTATAAAAATATAATGGAATAATTATAAAAAAAAAAAGATGTTGTCTAATTATTCTAGAAAAATGTTTTTTTTTTATATAAATTTATATAAAATTACTATTTTTATGATACAAATATAGGAAAAATATAGGTAGAGTAACTATTTTTCTTTATAACTATTCAAATTACATTTAATTTATACATATTTTAAAAATATTATTAAATTAAATTAATAAATTTATAATATTAATAAGAATTTTTATTTATTTAATATTTATAAATATA
>ML787201.1:510617-557830 GCA_009831015.1 Picea engelmannii
GAAAATCTGAAACAAAGGGATTCTCACAGGAAGGGAAGACAGTAAGATCCCCCTCTCCCCAACAACAAATGCCTCGGAGGAGGGGTAGGCCGAGAAAAAACCAAGAGATTGTGGAAGCTCGAATTTCAGAAGAACCGTGTGTCATATTGATAGCTGAAGAACGACTCAGGCACACCATCCGGCTAGAACCTGTTGGGGGATCAAGCCGCAAAGACAAGAAAAGAACAAGGAGAGCGGATATCCCAAGAGAAAATGAGAAAGTGTCATCTCAACAACTGAAGCAAGAAAAACTCGCCATCACCGAGATTTATCAGGAAAACATGGAATTAAGGTGACAACTAGCTACAAAGGCCACAAAAACGTCAACAACGCAAGGTCGCGAAGGGAACGTGGCATGGTTGAAAAGGTAGCTCAGAGAGGCGCAAGACACAATTGTACAGTTGCGAGAAGCATAGAGACTGATAGAAGAAAGGCACACAAAACATTCCAAAGAATGTGTAACGATCGAGAAAGCGGCCTGTGTAGCTCTCTCCAGCGCACGAGAAAAACAAGTTTAGCTGGCACCCGTCTCTGCACCCTCTAAAGATGAGACAAATATTGGCAGTTTTGAATGATATGTTTCTCTGAATCATGCTACCATTTTGATAATGACCACGATGATCTAACAGCTTCTTACTACACGCATCTCTCAACAAATGATCACATCACAGAAATTGAAGCCATTATTTACAAACAACAAGCTCCTGATAGACACTTGTTCATCGAGACACCTACTCAAAAGAATAGATCGACACATCTTTTCTCCATTCCAAAGCCTGACCGACAATCAGATCCCGTGGAAAAACTATGAACAGTCATAAGTAAAAGGGCGTGATTATTGTCTATTTTTGAAAAACACTATGTGAAGAGTCTCCAGCGCATGTTGCTCAATTTTCCTAGTTCTAAGGGTTAGCAATTAGGAAGCAGGGTAGCCCAAGCGACACCCTCGTTTATATATTTCATCTTTTCAATGTAAGCCAGGTTGGTTGGCAAATGTGGTAGACAACAGCTATTGTATGTAATCTGAGTTTTGATCGGAATTTAATGCAAAGGTCATGTAGCTTGACGATAAGATTCTAGTTGTAACAATTGGATGTATATTGCTTCTTTCTTTGTGTATTTTCTTTCATGTTATTTTTATTTCATATCTCTCTTTGTCTATTTCGGAACGAATTATCGAACCTGTGGATTCGTTGTACAATTCCCCTTGTTCGCGCCACTTAGACAAAACGTTTTCCTCTAAAGCTAACTCTGAATTTGTCCACAGTGGCGCTCCTAAGTTACTTCCTGTAATTTCTCCTTCCACACATTACAGTTTTATACTGAAGGTTGTTGCTTTCCTAGCCTTATCCTCTTGAGTCCAATCACTGATTCATTTGTCCCGTCTATTCCTCAGATCAACCCCATAGCCCAAGTTTTACCTTCCTACGGCAATATAACCAGAACCCATTTTATCATAGGTGTTTAATCTAGCGATTGTCTTCAAAGTCATATCCTGTGCAGAGACCGCGTCATTTCCAAGAGAGCCCTCTCTAGATCCGAAAGGCTAGTTTCAGTTCTCAAAGTTGGTTGAAAATTTTACCTTCGTCGTTTTTTTATCAGCCGAACGGATTTATGGAGTGCTAACAGGTCCAAAAACATCACTGTGAACTAGCTGTAAAATTCCTTCTTCCCTCGTTGCACTAGAGGGGAATCTTACCCGATTCATCTTCCCATATATACAATGTTCACAAAAATCAAAATTGAGAGAGAAATTAGACATACCTTCAACCATACCTCTACCGTGTAGTAGTCGAAGACCCTTCTCTCTGATATGCACCAATCTTTCATGCCACAACATAACCTTTTCTCCAGAGACTATAGGAGTTATTTTTTCTTCAAATCCAATATCAATAACAATGGAACTATTAAACCTGCCACTAATAGTGTTTCCTTGCATCTTATATAGAGTTCCAAACCAAACTCCCTTCGACAACACCATTTCTCCTCGAACCATCCTGCAGGTTTCCTTTTCAAATATTATATTTACCCCTGCATCGTCCATTTTTCTTATAGAAATCAAATTTCTAGCCAAACTTGGGATGTGCAGAATACCAGGAATTGTTCTAATCCTTCCATCTTTGAGCCTCAACTTGAATTTTCCTCGTCTTATGATTTTGGTTGTCGAATCATCACCTAAGAAAACATTACCTCCATCATACATTTCATATTCGCAGAACCACTCCCTATGGGGATTCATATGAAATGATGCACCAGAGTCAACCAATCATGCCTCATGATCTTCATGTGTTCTTGAAGAATCCAAGTACACATCCCCTCCTTCTTCCTTGGAGGTATTTTCTTCTATAGAAGGAGATTCTCTAGATCCCTTATTTTTCTCAACTTTCGATCTACATTGATTCTTGTAGTGCCCTTCTTTTCCACATCTCCAACATACCTTTATAAACTTTTCGGGAGATTTAGATCTACCCTTAGACTTAGATCTCCCACTTGAGAACTTAGATCTATTTCTTTCCTAGGAACATCCTCTTGCAAATAATGTGTCTGTGCTCTGTCCTTCCATATTCTTCCATCTCATCTCCTCAGACAACAAGGATGAGACCACTTCATCAAAATTCAAGGAAGTTGTATTACTACGTATGGCCATAACCAGACTATCCCACAAGTCTGGTAAAGAACACAGTAAAATGATACATTTATCTTCATCTGAAATTTTAATCTCAACAGATACTAACTGACTTACCACAGTATTGAAAGCATTCAAATGCTCTGCCATCGAGTCTCCATCTCTCATCCTCAGATTATACAACTTCTTTCTTAGGAATAGTTTATTTACTAGGAACTTATACTGATACAACTTCCCAAACTTATCCCATAAATCCTTGGTTGTGGCTTCCTCTGACACATTCAATAATACTGAATCTGAGAGACACAGTCGGATTGTGCTCTTCGCCTTCCGATCCAAATTTTTCCAGTCATCTGTTGAAGTTCTTGTAGGTGCAGTACCTGGATCTATTGTGATCCACTTATCTATGTCCACCGATAGATATTCCATATAGAGCTTCCATAGATCAAAACTTTGACCATTAAACTTCTCGATCTCCATTTTCAAATTGCTTGCCATTTATTTTCACCTGAAAAATCAATACCACAGATCTCCCACTATAACAAGGCTTATCACAGTCCTGAGCCAAACCATTGACCACAAAGGCATCCCCCTGAAGCCAACAAAGCTCTGATACCACATGTAGATTTTAACCTTGTACAATATTTACTGCAAACACATTTTCAGTAAAAGAACACAAAAGATACAATGGAAAATACTAACATTACAAAGAGATTTTTCCCCTGGAAACCCAAACCGGGAAAACCAACATATTCTATATTCATTCATAATGATACATTATTTACAATACAATATACATATAGGATCCAACGACATCCAAAACCATTACCCAATGACTTGGATTAGTCAACAACCCTAATTCCTTAAMTGAAAATAGAAAACCATCAGCAAAAAACCATGTGCCAAAAAACCACCCAAAAATGTGACACGTTTTCCGAGGTAAAAAMAAATCTCAGGGGAGTTGCCCCTGCACCCCCCCTCAAACCCCCCTGCATTCCCGACGCAATGAAAAYACTACTACTCATGCAAACAATATAACACATACCCAACACATTGATCATATGGAACATTTCTATACTTGATTGATGTTATGATATMTGGTATAGGTTGTATTCATGTTTGACAAATGGTACATGATTGTCTACTTATCATTGATGTTGTAGTTGGTATATCGTATTGTTCATGATTGATTCATATATGTTGGTACATAGTTGATGCATGGTATGGTATAGGTTCTATCTRTTTGATGATCAGTKACAGGGTGATGAAACAAATATAGTGAAGGTGACAGTGACAAGTTGGATATAGTGACAGGTTGGATACAGTGACAGGTTGACATGTTACAAGTTGATGTRACAGTGATAGTGATAGTGACAGTAGCAATGACAGTGACAGTGATAGTGACAGTGATTGCGATAATGGAAATTGGTCTACATTTATATTTCATGGTGGCAGGACGAGGCAAGGAAAGGGGGTTGTATCCTCCTTTTGGTTGGTGTTGGAGAACTCAAGGAGTTGGAGCCTCCTTCCAATTGCAGTTGGAGAATTGGGAATTTGGTGCTTCCAATGAATGTAATATTTGATATATAAAAAAGCATTTCATGGTTTTCTCCCATTTGGGCTTCCACGTAAATTATGTTGTACTATGTATGTGATGTGATGTGATGCTTCTTATGTTTATGTACTCATGATACATTGATGATATACTACTAATTGATATATTGATGATATATTGTTGATTAAATTGAAGTTGATATACTGTGGTTAAAAGTGATAAAAGTGCTCATACTGATTCACTGCCCCCCCTCTTAGTATTCCAACAAAACCTTGGTGGACAACATGTCTTGCCACAACCCCAAGCACCCCCTAATGTTATCTTTTTTCATCACCCTGGTATTGTTAATGTTCATGAATCACCTGTGCAACCCCATAATGATGGATGGGGTAATATACCTATCAATCCTTCTTCTGGTGCCAATCAATGGCCCATTGATCCTCCTCATCCTCCTCCTCCAAAATATCACAAAAATACACCACATGGATCTCAAATTTACAAAGGCAAGTTGCCAATTACTTCTACTAGCATGGCCAAGTCCTCTTCATCTGCTCACTCCAAGATAAAATCAGTAAGAAGTGGTAAGAGAAGTTTAAATTATGTGCATCCATAGGTAGATCAGTTGGAATAAAAGTAGTCTCAGTATGAGGAATTCATCAAGGAAAGGAAAAAAAAAATTAGAAAGAAATTCCTTGGGATATTTTGATTATGTTTATTATGATATTTGACTATGACACTATTTTGGACAGATGGTACAAGTGATATATGCCATGGTATTTTGAAATCACTTCTATGGTATTCTATATGATCTTGATTTTTTATATTTCATGATTATATTGTGGAGTGACAAGGAAAAGCTAGAATTGATTTTTGAAATAAGAGATGCATAATAGAGGGGGACCCTGCCTATCTAGTTATTGTATTGTTTAATCATTATCGTTATCATAAAGTTACTTGTCCTATTTATTAACTAAGTTATTTAACTTAAATAACTAAAAGTAATTCAACTACTTGGAGAACTACCTTTTGGAGAATAAATAGAAGAATAGAAAGACAAAGAAGGATGAGGAATTAGAGAGAAACCACTTTTAATAAAGTTTTCTCTTGTTTCATATTGAGATTTATGAATTTCATTATTTCATTTTATAAGTTCCTTAAAGAGATAAATCATGTTATTGAGAACATGATCATTTTAAAGGTATCAAAGAATAAAGGACTAAAAAACATTGATATTTGACATGCTTCATAAGATCATTCATTTCTCTTGGAAATCTATGTAGTTTTATTAGAATTCCTAAATTACTTTTTATCTCTAATTGAGATTATTTTGCAGAGTCAAGAATTGATGAGCTTGTGACTTGGTTGATCCAATATATTTCAATCTTAGTCATTTTCTTTCAGACACCAGTTGTCCTTTTATGATTGTTAAAATTTCATTCTAGACTTCTAAGTCCAATTTTGGTCCTTACCCTTGCAGGGGTTTGAAACGAGGCATTTTAGTTATAACTCAAAATTGTTATAATTAAAAAAAAAACACACAGTTTATTCTCAATTGAGACTTATGTTACTGATTTTCAGATTGTATGTATCATTTATTTCATTCATTTTAATTTTTTTAATTATTCACATATAAACATTTTTACATTTTTTAGCAAAAACACAACTTGATAATAGCATCAGGCCCAAGAACATATTTCTTGAGGGTTGATTGATAATTTTGCATGGGCTATAAACCCAGGGTAATATTCACGCCTATTTCACCTTAGCCTGGTAAGATTAAAAAATGATTGAGTGAGGACATTCCATTCCTTGCCTCAACAATGTAAT
This sequence comes from Picea engelmannii, assembly GCA_009831015.1. Lineage (NCBI taxonomy): Eukaryota > Viridiplantae > Streptophyta > Pinopsida > Pinales > Pinaceae > Picea > Picea engelmannii. The sequence continues at coordinate 516,665 of ML787201.1, forward strand.
TTTCCAACCATTCTTTATGGCATTCCTCATGCCAATCTAGAATGGGTAAATATAAGGTGAAAAGGGACGCATCCTCCTCACTTGTTGGGATAAAGCATCAGCTACCACATTTTATTTAACTTTCTTATAAATAATCGTATAGTCATACCCTACTAACTTGGTGGCCCACTTATGTTGATATACTAAGGATAACCTTTGTTCAAGAAAATACTTCTGACTATGATGGTTAGTCTTGATCTAGAAACATCACCCAATGAGGTATGGGTGCCAGATATCTACAACATGCAGAATGACCATCATCTATTTCTCATGTGTGGGTTTTCCCCAAATTGAAGTCACATAAATTCTTACTGGTGAATGCCAAAGTGCGCCCTTCTTACATGAGTACTACTACAATATATCTACCCAAGGCATCACATTCCAATATAAAAATCTTAGTAAAATCTAACATAGATAACGTTTTGCACATGGTATCTTTTAAAGCTGTGAAGGCATGTTCCATGGCCTCATTCCAAACAAAGGAATTATGTTTTAGTAGTGAAGTCAAGGGAGCAACAATTTTTCCATATTTTTTCACAAACTTCTTATAGTACCCTGTGAGTCCTAAGAATCCATGAAATCTCTTCAGGGTGTTGGGATGGGGCCAATCTTGCATAGCTACAACTTTCTTGGGATCAACTTGTACTCCCTCATGGATTATAATGTGACCCATGCATTCAACCTATGAATCCAAAAAACCACATTTGATACAAATAGTTGGTGGTCCTGTGGGAGTTGCAAGGCTCTATCAATGTGCTCGATTTGGTATTCCTATGTTTTGTTGTACATCAAAATATCATCAAAGAATACTAGCACAAAATTGTAGAGGACTGTTGAAAGATATTGTCCATGAGTCTCTGGAAGGTTGATGGAGCATTGAAAAGGCCAAAAGGAAACACTAAAAAATCATAATGAACTTCATGTGTATGAAAGGAATTCTTAGGGATTTCTACCTCTTTCATATTAATCTAGTTGTATATAGAATGAAGTTCGAGTTTAGTGAAAAACTTGGCTCCATGAAGTTCATCCAAAGGGTCATCAATAACTGGGATAGGGATTTTTTCCTTGATATTCAACATATTGAGAGCCTAAAAATCAAGACACATGTACTAAGTACCTTGTAATGTACCTAGGAAGGACAATATGGGATTCTTAGGGAGGTACCCAAGGGGATAATGAATGTAATGTGGCCATAATAATGGAATAGACCCACTATGTAATTAAAAGGAAATAATATAATAATAAGAGGTATTTATCATACAACCCTAGGAATACTCATGATAAAGTATAAATACACATAAATATAATTGATTTAAAATGTATTTAATTGTATTGTTTTGTAGCAAACATGTCTTGTGAAGCGATTCCTTCCATAAGGAGTATTTCATGGTGTTACCCTACCTTAAGGGTTTTCTTCTCAATATTGTTCATGGTGAATGTTTTGGTATCTTTGGAATTGAAGAGTTTATTTATGAGGTTTTATGATTTATTCTCTCTTATATACATCAAGATTTATTACAAGTGGTATCATATCTATTTCTTAGGCACAAAGTGGGAGAATTTTTTTCTTTTTGCATATTTTTGATGGAAAAAATGAGGATGGCGGCATTCAAGTCAAATTTTGAAACTTTTTGTAAACAATTTGAAGAAAATAGCTACATATCTAAAAATTTCTAAAAAAAAATCCTAATTTCAAAAAACAGTTGTCCAAAACAGAATCTCGGAAGTGGATATCTCGTTGATTTAAAATCAACCTTTTTTATGCTTTTCTCCAGTGACGATCTTGAATTTCGCAGATTGGATATCTTTTGATAGAGTGCATAGATTTTAGTAAAACCAATACTAGTATATCAAGAGAATATGTGGAATTTCTTGATCAGGTTCATAATATCCAATTTGAGAAGTATAATTGAAGTTATGATCATTTTAAATTTTTGGCCTCAAACCCTATCTACATAAAGGAGCTCCATTGAAAAGTAAGTAATTCTATCTGAAACCCTAGTTCTATTTTTGGGTTTTCACAACAAGATGCATTTTAATGCAAAAGATGATGATCCTAGTATTGAGGAATACATAAAAAAAATATCAATTCACTATGGAGAAAGACATGGACATTGTGGGAATGTAAGAATTTAAAAGGTGATGTGGAAAGCTAGTGGAATTTTCTTAACTATGACAAGAAAAAGAAAATTGCATTTCAATATATTTCTTTAACTATGAAAAAAGGGCTCAAGTGGGAACTTGAAAAAGTTCTTGCAAGGAAAAAATGCATTACCTCACTAACATATCAGATAAAAAGTATGAAGCTAGATCAGAATAAGAGCCTACAAAAGAACTTGAAGAAAATCCCTAGGGGAATAAATGAGAAGAAGAAGAAGATAAGGAGATAAATGTCTCAAGGGAACCACATCTTGAAGAGTCAAAGAAAGAAGAATCCATAGATAAGGTTGTTGTATATCACCACCTCTGCTAATCAGAGAAACAACATTCATTAAGGAAAGGGCATGCACATCAACAAACTTACTATGGATCAACATGGAACTAGAGAGAAAACCAGTATGGAGACATGTGGAGGACTAAAAGAAATGCATGGAGATATTAGAGTAGTGTAGGGAAGACATGGATTCCAAGATGAAATCAAAATCAATTTCGATGAAAGTTCATGTTGATGCCGAAATAAGGATGTTTCAAAACCAACATCTCAACCTCCCACGAGGCTAGGCGGAAAGAGACGAGAATTTTACCCAACATTTTAAGCCCCAGAAAATAAGCACATTAGACCCTAAGCTAAAGAGTCTAAACATGAATGTTTATTTATGATTTTTGAAAATATTAAATTTTAATTTATTTTTGCAACTTATAATATTTTTTATTTCTTGTTTTATGAAATGTAAACTAAAACAAAAGTTAGTGAAGAGTTAGTGTGAAAAAATGTTCTAATGCTAAAGTGAAACAACTAAAGAAAAAGTAAACTAAACTAAAGAAAAAGTAAACTAAACTAGTGAATTTTTTTTTTCTTTTAAATGTTGTTGTTAACAAAAATTAAACTAAAAAGTAACTAAAAAAATATATTGAAATTGATAGAAGAAAAGAAAGGTATTTACATTGTTTTGGTATTTTGTGTTTTTTCTATTTAATATTATAATCAGTAAATGAAATTTAAACTAATAAAATGAAACAAAAAAAGAGATTATTTACACAATTAAAGAAGTGGAAAAATTAATGTGCTTTGTAATTTTTTCATATTGAATATTGTATTAAAGAAAATGAAAAAACAAAACCAAAACATAAGGAAGAAAGTATTTCTAGAGTCAGTTTGATTTTTATTGTTAAAGGTAACCCCATATATTCTCATAGATTCTTTTAAAGCTTTTGAATCCCTACAAGAATTCAGATCACCGTTGTATCTAACTATTCTAGATGTAATTCAACATCATACATAAAATAGCAGGGTACAAAAATAAAAAGAAGAAAATTATGTCAGACGTTGAATGGATCAAAGATAGTAATGTGCAAGGTTTTTGTTTGCATATCATAAGACTGATTAATATTGAAATATTTCAGACTTTTAATACAACAAACTTCAAAAATAAATTAGTTACCTCATGGACACCATTAAAACTCATTTTTACTTCCTCCTTCTGCCACTTTGCAAGATGTCTATGCTATTTTTAATCGTTCATTGGTTAAAAATAAATGATTTTAAAAAATAAACCTCACTCATCTCTTATCATACCTCTTTCTCTAATTTTTTCCTCCTCAGTTGGTTGCTTGATGCCTATTTAGTAATGTTTAATAGGCAGTTCTAGCAATTATGGTTGATATGAGTTAACTAATTGAAACATCTACCGGCTAGAACTGCTTCCAAAAATAAAAATTCATTAAGAAGATCTCCTTATCCATGTGTCAAACTTTCACATGCAATAGTCCTTAAAACCCACATCGAAAACCAAATTTCATTGCACTTAATGTTTCCGGTTCAAAATTTGATGTTGCATCATTTAGTTGTAATTTTTCCAAAGCCTCTTGTAATTATGTAAACTAGTCAACATCAATAGTGAAAATGCCATTAGTGTCTCTTCCTTGTATCCTAACAAAGAAGTTTTTTCCCTTTTTACAAAGTTTGTAATAGTGTCCCTGACCCTTGCATCTATTACAGACCTTACTGATGCTACCAAGTAGCCAACCTCACCAACATACAATTCATAACTTGCATTAGGCTAGGAGATACAAAAATCTATTTGATAAAAGAAATAAATGAGAGAAAAATTCTGGGGAAGAATGATCGGTATCAATGTCAGTTGTCCTTAGCATACTGGAATATCTCTTGATGGTGACTCCAGACTCAAACTATAGTAAGATCCATTATTATCCACAAAAAACATGGGCAACCCCCAAGTTATGTGCACGTCGAAATGGCAGAGCTTCTGGCAACCCACCCATTGACTGGAACATTTATTGTATTGCTCATAGGAGGGTCGATCAAGTTGAACTTTGAACTTCTGAGGATTTGTTTGTTAATTCCATAACCCTCCTCCAACGATGTAAAAGTTATAGCCATGGAGATGGATAGAATTAATTTCACCCACAAGGATATTTGCCCCCTGAAGATTTATTTGAACTATTGCATTATAATCAATGAATTTCACTCTTGTATCTTTCACCAAAAACCAGAGACCTCTGCTTATGTTTTTCTGCAAATCTTGATCTATTGGAACCTCCACAAAACTTCCTTGAACAGTTGATCAATCTTAGGTTGATCGTGTAGAACATATTCTCATCCATACTCTAAGGAACAAAGACTATGTAGTCATTTAGGGTTAAGCTTATGAGACCATCAGCAAAGATTGTCATGCTCTGTGCGTCATCATAAAATGGAAGATTAGGTATGGTTGGAGCTTATGTGGCAAAGCTTCTCTCGTATTCAAATATTGTAGTGGTAGTAGTGTTATCGAACAAAACTCCTTACTCACTAGAATATGTACGAGTAGTCATGTAGTGTTTTCCTAAATCTTGATTGGCAGCTATAAGTACATCTGTAGTCTGACTTGGACCGAGTATCAAACTTATCAAACTTAGGATGATCTCAACAAACCGTGAGATAAGATGGCCTCAGTTTCATAAAAAAATATCTTTGTATGATAATTTCCCAGTATATGTTCATGTCATGGACGTGGTTTTCCCACATGCCAATAATGCAATGGAATAAACCGTTCAGCTCCAGTTACCTTCATCAATAATTTTATTTGGTCACTAAGAGGAATTCGCCTTCTATCATTCACAAGGGGTTTGCTTAGCAATTAGAAATTTGAAAAGTAAATCATGTATTAGGGAGTGGGTTAAATAAAGACACATGGGTAGTAGTTAATAGATATTAGAAAGATAACTTAGAGCTGCTTTTAATACGAGCTGGAGGATGCACAAATGGAGTTAAGGTTTATGACCTTTCTCAAATTTTGGAAGATGCGAATAGCAGATCATGTACCCCAGAAGAGACATTTTGTGTCAGATTATGAAGTGAGTACAATGGAAAGAAAATTCCCTCATGCTTCTACCAACGATGTCTAGAATGTCCTATGACAAGGCAGGCATCCATATTAAAAATAATGGAATAATTTTTTTAAATATATCTTCAAATTGAGTTTTAAAATGAATAACAACGATTTAGCGTAAGTGCGCAAAAACTTTTCGCAAGTAATGTGAAATGAAGGGGAAGCCTGGAAATGCTTTGTCGGCTAAGTATTGTTGACAAAACATTTGGTCAACATATGTCAACCAATAGATGTGCATCTCTTACAACAACATGCAAGCTTAAATTTCATTGAACAATGTATGGGGATTTAAGGATCACAATCACTTTCTTGTAATCATTTTCTAATTATACAACAGTGGCGGAATGGAAATTTAAATGGTGTATGATTTGGGACTTTGTGGAATGATTCCTGGAAAGTGAAGAAATGAGGGGGTTTGGTCATGTATGTATAATAGAAAACAAACAAAAAACTTTTTGAATATTTGACAAAAGGATTAGAAAGTTGGATGAATTGTCATGGATGTGTTTTGAGGGAAAATACCAAATAAACACTGAGTATCCATGACGTGTATGCAGGAGGTATCTCAAGATGATGAAGATGGAGAAAGGGAAACTAAATAAATTTGGGAAGGACTGAATGATTGTTTTAAACAAGGATTTCCCGCTTAGTAATCATATGGTAGACAAAGTGAGGAATTATGACGCATAAATAACAAAACATAGTTCACTAGTAATCCTACTATCCACCAAACTAAATTAGTCAATCAGTTAATTATAATATACATATACCTTTCTAATCACTAACCATTACTCCATCAAGTCTCACCATCAAATCAAAAAGAGAAAAAGGAAAATAAAGCGTATAACTGAAAGCAAAAAAAAAAGCGAGAAAATAAACTAATTAAAGTGAAGAAAATGAAAAACCTAATCTACCCCTTTTGTTTAAAATTTGTCTTATTTATTACATTTTTATATATTTTGTTTTATTTATGTATAGGAAAGAGGGATGTAGCAACCTAGGACTCAAGTGAGATGACACTTGGCATAGAGGAATGCATCATTTTCTTTACATACAGGACTCATGACTTGGAATACTTTGCGCAAGGAAATATTACAAACACTCCAACCAATAGATGCATATGGAGAGGGAAAATGACCTATAAAGACCCAAAATAAACGGTTACAATCCTGCAAGACGTGCCAACCAACAAGATGATATTTGCATCTTATACTGAAAGCATCAATAGGATTAAAAATTCCAAGTTTAAGGTTCAAAGTTTGAATATCAAAGATAGGGTCAATAGACTCATCAAGCATTGTAATTCCATATGTTGTCATCTTCCTACCAGAAATAGGGTCATCATAATGCAAGGAATAATATAAAGGATTTAAAAACATAATAATGCCCTTGAACTTGTCATCGTCATTAAAGGAAAATGTGCACATATCAAGAGGAGTATGTTTACAAATATTGATCTCCTTAACTTCTCTTAATTCAAATAATGGATTTGACATAGAATTATGAAATTCAAGATCTTGATCATCTTCATGAGGATATTCAAAGGAAGACTCGACATATGTATCAACATAATTTAAAGGGTTCTCATCAACTTGGTTTGACCATTCATCAGTTGCATCATCATATAGAACATTTTCATAAAGAGGATAAAAAAATGTCAAAATCAACTTCCTTCTTTGCATAGTCAACTTCATCAATGTATGCACATGAATGAGATATTTGGGGTAAACCATGATCTTGGGGTTGGGTTTTTCCATTAATTTCGAGGATGGTGGTATTTAGAATGTGAGAGATGGGTTGATCATTGAGTGTCATGATATGATCATGATCATCTTCACATCCAAACTCCTAATCAAAGATGGTAAAGATATTATAATTAGTGTTGTGAGAAATATTACCATGCGGATAGGCTAAGCTCCCCTTTGAACCAAGACCCCTAAATTTGGTCCAAATATAGAAGTAAACAAATGGTTGCTAACGTCCCTATATATCTAACTCAATCAATCAAGCAAGAGAGAAGAATAATGTGGTGTACCTGATTGTGATGTTCTTCCTCGTTGCTCCAATCCTTGGGCTTGATCACCAAGCTCCTCAACGCAATTAAAGTATTGAAAAGAATAGCAAAGGAAATCTTCCTCCTACTCTATATGATTATACAAAGTGGATCTATCTATGAAGACTGAAATTACAATAGACAAGCAAATGTAAAAAAAAAAAACTTGAAGGGAATAGGCTAAGTTATCATTAATTGGAAATCCAAAGAAGGCACTTACAAAGCATGATTGATGATGGAGTCACTTATCCAAGATCTCCTCATCCAACCTTGCATGAATCTTTAAATAAAAGTGTTTATGCTTCCTCCAGAATCAAAGGTTTGATACCTCTAATCTTCCCCCACTTGACCTTGGAAATACCTTCAATATATAGCCTTGAGAGGCACAACCACCATGAGAAAATGAAGGATATGGTTGAGGATATGGCTCCTTAAGGTTGGGATCTGATCCTAAGATGAAGCCAAAGTATAGGGGTCGAACACAACCAACCTCACCCCAATAGATCTGGCCCTTAGAAAGAGGTGGAGGATCCCATGATTCCCTCTAACAATATTGGCACTCCCCCAAAGTTGAACACAAGGTGCCATCCTATAAAGTGGCTCTCCCCTATATGGAAAAGGGCCACCACCCCATGAAGTGGCACTCCCCCAGCATGGACAGGGTGGCGCCACCCTTCATAAATGCCCAAAATTGGTCGAATTTTCCAAGAAAAAGGTGTGTTTATGTTGCCAAATGATGGGGCTTCTTCTTCCAACATGACTTAGGGATTGTGACAATTTTTTTTAGGGCATCAAGGGGTTGCAACACTTAGGAAAATGAATGTGAAACTTGTTAAGGTGCATACAACACTTGCGATAGTGCATGTGACACTTAACAAGGTGCATACGTCACTTTGTGACACTTAGGGTGTGAAACTCAAGTGTGACATTTTGGTGTGTAACAGATGCCCCCTAAAGTGTGAGTTCAGAAGATAAATTGATGGCTTAAACACTTTACAAATTCTTCAATGCAACAGTGTTGGAGTAGGAGAACCTGGAAGAAGCTGCAAACAATCATGAGTTAGTATACAAATATGTTCCATTTTTTAGGTAGACATACCTATGCTTGAAATATGAGATGACTCAAAGCATGGTCATCAACCAATACACTGCATATCCATGATAATAATGACTAAGGATATGGCCACCAGAAATACAATGTGGATCCATACCTCCATGACATGAATTGATCACAGCCACGAAAAATATACAGTGGAGCTACGAGATGACAAAACATAGGCACATATCAATACAAAGTGGATATATGTGACAACATATATATCAGTAAGATTTCCAACATGGTGATTGTACTGAAATATTTTATATGCTCAAATGATCTCCATCACATCCCGGGCAAAGAACATAATAGAGTGAGCACCCAACCCAGGGTATTCGTCTTGATCTCGATGTGATACTAATCTAGCCATATGAATATATGGTTTGATGTCGAACATGGTAGAAACCACTTGATTATCGGTCATTGAGGTATACCGTTAACAAGTGAGAGGGAAATCACCAATGATGACAATGACTCCCAAGGTACCCTAGTACATTCCAGTGAATGTGAATAAATGAGTTGATGTCGAACATTTGTGGAATTATCTGATCAAAGTTCAATGATGTAAACCTAATTCCAAAAGTGAGGAGGTTTGCCATTGAGGTATGCAGGTCCCAAGGTACTAACTAGTTTCTAATTCTAATTCCTCGATAATGTGTTGAAGTCGAAAGGAAGAAAATTGTCGAAGGAGGGCCATGATGTATTCCCCATCATCAACACAAAATTGACACATGAAAGTCATGTAAGATGATGGATTGAATGAGTATGGACAGACACAAGAAACTAAAATTGGTAATAATGTAGATGGATGGTTTGAAGTGAAACTTCCCTTGAACATGATGAGGCACGACAGGTGACTTGGAATCATTTAACTCGAAGAGTACCAAGAACATAATGTGATGACAATAATATCACTCTTTGACTGGAACGATAAAGTATAACGACACATGGAATTGCTATGACTCAGAGACAAGCAGATTACCCAACTGTAAGACGAGACATAAATAGGTGCCATGTTCAAGGGAGACAATAACTACCATAAAGGATTCCAAAAAACTTGACCCAGTTCCTTCAATTTTTCCCCCATCATGATTGATGAGTACCTCTTTCTTTTTTAACAAGCTTGAGGAGGATAAGAGATGCTCAGTATAGCTCATCCTTCATATGAGTCTCTCGACATATGTTTAAAAAACTTGAGGAAGGAGGGGTTTGGTCCTGTATGGGCCCTGGAGATTGGACTCACATATGTCCTTCAATGCATAATTTTACGAGCCCAAATAAGGTAAACTCGATGTTTTTTCACGTTTAGAGATTATGAAAAGAACATAAAGATAAAACAATAGATGATTTTTTCGTAATTAGTCTCGCAAGGCTGAAAAAGAGATAAACTATCACTTGAAAGACTCCCTTTCAAACCTATTAATGAGTGTGAAAGGAACCAATCTCACTTGACAATCTTTTCATGTTTAGGGAGTCTGAAAAGAGCTTAAAGGAAACTCCAAAGAGTTCCTTTTTCGTATAGATTTTACTAGTCCAAAAAAGAGATAAAGGTATACTCAGTAACCTATTTTCATTTATTAACGAGCACAATAAAGAACAAATATTGAGCTCAGTAACCTATTCTCGTGTATTTACGAGCACGAGAAAGAAAAAATACTAAGCTCCTTCCAGAAAAGACTACTACATTACGGTGGTAATGGACCCCAAGCGAGGATCACTCCTAGTAGTGTGTCTCTCTAGAGGCATTTTTCCCCCATCTTGCATGATAGAATCTAGTGGCTTCACTCTAGCATGATTCCCATAGGTTGTAGACCTTCTCCCCAAGAATCATTTCCTTCATTGAATGTTCTTCTTTCCTCGTTTAGGCGTCTGGTTACTAATGGGAACATTCTCACTAGGAGGAGGAAAACAAGGCTCAAGTATTCGATCAAGAGTGAGACTTGATTCAAATGGAGGGGGGTTTGTTTCATTGTTTAATGAACTTGATAGAGACAACGAACTATGCTCGTAAGCGTCTGTTTCATTTTTTAATGAGATTGACACAGGAAAAGAACTATGTTCATCAAGACTACGTACTACAAAAGGATTAGATAATTCTAAGGATTGTCATACTTGAGCCAAAATCATATTTAACGTGGAAACCTACAGGGTGGGAGGAGTGGCCAAAGGAGAAACCCCCATGAGTGAGGAATCCTTAAGGAGACCTACTCCTACACTCTTAAAACTATTATGTCCTAGAAAAGGAACATTACTCTTTGCAGCATTGTGGATATCTGTAGTTGCATAGTCAAGCTACAAATTGGTGAGGGAATGAATCACCCCAATGGCAGTTGTCCTTAGCATACTGGAAAAAAAGGAAGCAACATTACCCTAAACGGATTTCTTAAACAATAACATGCAATTGTCATTGTCATTAAATCTGAGGATGGTACAAGCATTAGAAAATGTACGAAAGTGCTCTTCCACTTTAATAGTTTTGTCACCTAGAAATAAAGGTAAATGTTCCTTGAACTTGTACGGAAAAGGATTAACTGGGTAATCGAGCTTCAAAGGAGTAGGTATAAGATGCAAGTAATTGTTCAAGTCTTCCTCAAATTTCAATATTCCATACGTGTGTATGAATTTCCCTGGATTAGTAGTTAAGACCATAGGGTTACAACCACTATACAAGCTTCCAATCGGCTGAGACATAGAAGTTTGGAGAGGATAAAAAATTACTTGAAAGAATTAAAACAAGACTAAACAATAACCATTGAACCTTCCTCCCCAGTATGGTTGCCAAAATATGTTGATGTCGAAACAAGAATGTTTCAAAACCAACATCTCAACCTCCCGTGAGGCTAGGTGGGAAGAGACGGGAATCTTACCCTAGATTTTAAGCCATAGAAAATAAGCACATTAGACCCTAAGCTAAAGAGTTTAAGAAAGAATGTTTATTTATGATTTTTGCAAATATTAATTTTTTATGTATTTTTGAAACTTATACTATTTTGTATTTCTTGTTTTATGAAATGTAAACTAAAACAAAAGTTAGTGAAGAGTTAATAAGTTAAACTAAAAAGTAACTAAAGAAAATATATTGAAATTGATAGAAGAAAAGAAAGGTATTTACATAATTTTGGTATTTTATTTTTTTCTTTTTAATATTACAATTAGTAAAAAAATAAATAAAGAGATTATTTACACAAATATTGAAGAAGTGAATAAATTAATGTGTTTTGTATTCTTTTTATATTGAAAATTGTATCAAAGGAAATGAAAGAATAAAACCATAACATAAAGAAGAAATTATTTTTAGAGCCAAACAATTTGATCTTTATTGTTAAATGTAGCCATAGATTATTTTAAAGATTTTGAATCCCTGTAAGAATTCGTACCAACATTGTTTCTAACTATTCTAGATGGGATTCAACATCATACATAGAATAGCGAAGTACAAAATGAAGAAGAAGAAAACTATGTTGAATGTTGAATGGATCCAAGATAATGACGCACAAGGTTTTTATCTGCATATAATAACAATGATTAGTACTAAAACATTTCATACTTTTAATACAACAAACTCAACAAATAAACTAGTTACCTCATGGACACCATTAAAACTCATGTTTGTTTCACTCCTTCTGCCACTTTTCAAGATGCCCATGCTATCAATAGTTCATCAAATCCCTAGATAAAAATGAATGAAGGATGAATGATTTTAAAAAATAAACCTTACTGAGCTCTTAGCATACCTCTCTCTCTAATGTTTTCCTTCTTAGTTCGTTGCTTGATGCTTGTTTAATTAATGTTTAATGGGCAATTCCAATAGTTAGGGTTGATATGAATTAACGAATTGAAAAATATATCGGATAGAAATGCCTCCAAAAATAAAAATTTGTTCAGAATATTTCATTATCCACATGTCAAACATTCATATGCAACAGTCCTTGAAACCCACATCGAAAACCAAATTCCATTGCACTTAATGTTTCCGATTCAAACTTTAATGTTGCATCATTTAGTTGTATTTTTTTCCAAAGCCTCTGATAATTTTGTAAACCAGTTAACATCAATAGGAAAAACATCATTAATGTCTCTTCCTTGTATCCTGACATAGAAGTTTCTTCCCTTTTTACATAATTTGTAATAGTGTCCCCGACCCTTGCATCTATGACAAACCTTATTGATGTTGTGAAGTAGACAACCTTGCCATCATACAATTCATAACTTGCATTAGCCTAGGAGATACAAAAATCTATTTGATAAAAGAAATGAATGAGAGAAAAAGTGTGGGGAATAATGATCGGTATCCATGTCAGTTGTCCTTGGCTTGTCCTTAGCGGGATGGAATATCTCTCAAGGGAAACTCCAGACTCAAAAGAGATAGTAAGATTCATTATTAGAGCCACAGCTAACAAAAAATATCGAACTTGGGATGATCGCAACAAACCGTGAGATAAGATGGCCTCAGTTTCATATAAAGAAACCCATGTATGATATATTTCCCAATATATGTTCATGTGATGGATGTGGTCTGCCCACATGCCAGTAATGCAATGGCATAAACCATTGAGCTCCAGTTACCTTCATCAACAATTTTATTTGGTCACTGGGAGGAACATCCATATTAAAAATAATGGAATACTTTTTGAAAAGATATCTTCAAATCAAGTTTCAAAATGAATAGCAGGAATTTAGCATAAGTGCGTAAACACTTTTCGCAAGTAATGTGAAATGAGGGGGAAGCATGGAAATGCTTTTCCGTCTAAATATCGTTGACAAAAAATATGGTCAACAGGTCATAGTTGAACCCCACATCCACATTTCACTAGGATGGATGGATGCTCAACCATGGTACTAGTTGACTATATTTCATAGTAGTCATATTATATGGCTTCTTCCAATGTTTCGAGGATGAAACATGCCAAGGGGATGGAATGTAATGCACCTATGGAGGAAAATATGGGGTACCCATGGAGTTACCCAAGGGGATAGTGAATGTAATGTGGCCACAATAATTGAATAAACCCACTATGTAATTAGAAGGAAATAATATAGTAATAAGGGGTATTTGGCCTAGACCCCTAGGAATAATCATGAAAAAATCTAAATACACATGAGTATCATTGTATTAGAGATGAGTTGGTGTATTATTTTGTAGAAATCATGTCTTTTGGAGTGATTCATTCCATAAGAAGTGTTTGATTATGTTACCCTACCTTAAGAGTTTTCTTCTCTATATTCTTGTATTGTTCATGGTGAATGTTTTGGTATCTTTGGATTTTAAGAGATTATTTTTTAAGTTTTATGGTTTATTCTATCTTTTGTCTATCATTATTTAATACAAACCTACTTTCATTTAATACCATGATCACTCATGATGAGTAAGGGATAGTACTGGGATGTATGACTCCCACCTCCAACAATTCATTAATGATATTTTCAACTTCATTTTTCTATGAAAAACAGTGCCTATAAGGATGCGCATTGGGTGGTTGAATTCTTGGAATGAGAGGAACACCATGGTCATAATCCCCATTTGTGGAATTTCAAGGACATATTGATGATTAGAGAGAAACAATTGTAAATCATGGTGAATCTCTAGTGGTGTGATGTCAACTACCTACATGGCATTAAATTATGCGATAACATCAAGTGACCTTTCTTCAAAAATTTATCTATATGATGAGATGTATAATTTCAAGGGAACCCATTGTAAGCCCCTTGAAGTTATGTTTATGTCCTTGTTTGAATCTCATGTACAATTCTTTGAAATTCTTAGTGATTGGTCCTAAAGTGTGTAACCCTTCTACCCTAAGATATATATCACAAGATCCCATTTCAACAGAAAACATATGATTTTTGAGATGATACTCACTCATTGGTAGTTTCACATTTTCACATCTTCCCCGACATTTCATCAGGGCACCATTGGTGATCATAATTTTAAAATTAGATATGGGACACATCTAACAATGGGTGGCTTGTGCCACTCTCCTATGGATAAAATTATGGGTGCTCTCACTACAATCAACATAATCTCTTTGCAGTCCCTGATGTAGCCAATTAATTTCAAGGTTTGTGGTGTCAATAAACCTGATGGGGCATGGAGATAAATTTGGAGTTCCTTGAAAGGAGCTTGCAAGGGTGCTTCATCTTCCATTGGAGGGGTGGTATCTTCCAAATATGGTTCAAGAGTATCTTCAATAGGAATGTCCTCTGAGTAGTCATGTGGAGATACATCTATTTGAAATAATTTATGTTCTTTACATTTGTGCCATTTGAAATATTGTCTTCAGAATTATAGAAAACATAGAGACTTTGGAATTCTCTCATCTCTTCGGGAGATAAATTGTGGATGTGGATTAGCTATGACTTGGATGATTCGAGGGTAGTTTCCACAGGGGGGTTATGGTGAGTGGTAAATAAAGGTCACTTGGATTATGCATTGATCACTATCTCAACTTATTTAGCTTTGTCACAAGCTTTCAACTATGTTTTTGGATGTTGCATCATGTCATTGCTTTAATTGCATCCTTGAGACTGTTGATAAAACCATTCTTTTAAAAATAAATTAGATTGGCCCTCTCTGCGGATTTCCAATTTATCAAAGGAAGTAATATATTCCATAACTATGTCTATTTGGGGTAATTTTTTCAAGTGTCCCAAATGGTGAGATTCGTGCTCAAAATGAGCATAAACTACTTGCACAAACTGGGTCCAAGAAATGTAGCCTTTATAAGTTGTAATGTACCATTGCCACCTCTTCCAACATTCAATATCCAAATATAACACCCCCATGTTTAGTTTATGTAGGTCATCAATAATGCCATGGAGAAACAAATAATGTTCCATTTGGGTAAACCACACTGAGGGATCCAACCCATCAAATTTGTTCATGTCAACCTTTGGAAAGTGGTGCCATGGATTCTGATCCTGAAATTGTAGGAAGTGACTATCTTGAAACATGTGTGTGGATTGTACTTCAAGAGAAGTAAATTCCTCTTTGGTTGGATCAATGTTTGGGTCACCTACATACACATTCAAGTGGTCACCTAATGTTTTCAAGATGCATCCTTTTTGGTTCATTATTTCCTTTATAACTTCAAGATTGAACTCAATGTTAGCCAGTTTGTCTTCTAGTTTTAGGTGTTGAGCATGATAGGTCTATTGTTTATTCTAATCCAATGGGGTTTATTGTTGGTTCTCCAAGTGAACTAAACTGACCAATGAACTTTTTCCTGTGGGGTCGACTTGTCTTTTTTGGAAAATACATTTTACTTTATCTTTTCTGGTAGGCCGACTTGACTTCTGGAGCAATATAAATATTTTGGGGCTTCTTTAATTCTTTCAGTGGTTTTCCTTTGACATCTTGGCATATTATTCTATATGAAGGGTTGTCTCGGAGGTGAATACCTCTTGAAGCTACCAGAAACATCAACACTCCCTCTTATCCAGGGAGATATTCTCCATGATGTTTTTCCTCTAGTTCTCATAGCCTCGCAGGCTATGCCATGGTCCTCCAACCATGCCATGGTCATGCATACCATGCTACTGGTAGCATCATCACGTCGCAAGTGGCTATACACCCAATGTGGAACTTTTCTAGGACTTCATCACTACTAGAATACACTAGGACCTACTCGCACGTAGTGTGGCACTAGGACCTACTTGCCCATGACGTTTCCACTTGGTAAACACCCAAGGGACGTGTCCTCATGGTCTACTCCCATGGGACGTTGGGTGCCACCCCAGGACAACTCGTCACTACTCCGACAAGTGTCATGCTCAACTCTATCTCATAGGAGCGTTCTCCAAGTCAACCCAGCCCGATATGGAGAGAAGCTCAGGGGCGTCCCCATAGATCAACCCATCCCATTTACCTGGGAAGAAGACCTTTCTCAGGTCAACCCATCCCATCCACCTCGGGAGAAGACCCGTCTCAAGTCAACCCAACCCAACACAACTAAGGAGAAGACATGTCTCAGGTCAACCTAGCTTAGTCCATCGGGGAGAAGATAGGGAAAAGGAACAACACACTTGTAGATCAAACCAGCCCACTGCCCTGGGGAGAATATTTAGAGAGTGTGTTCACAGGTCGAACAAGCCCACTACTTTGGGGAGAAGCCCTAGAGAAATATCTCAACCACATGGGTTACAATCCAAAGGTCATTGGGCACCATCCTAGTACAACTTATTATTCCATCGATAAGTGTCATACTCAACTCAGTGCATCGAGGAGTATCATCAAAAAAGAATGTCTCACGAAGTTGCAATCATCAATACTCCCTCTTAATGAGAGGGGCATTCCACTCCAAGTTTATCATGGAAGAACTAGAACTTCGACTTGGCAAGAGGCTCGGTGAGAACTTCTGCAATATTCTCATCTGTAGGAAGGCACTCCACTAGTACTTCCTTCCTCTGCCCCATATCTAGAATGTCATGAATCACGATGGGATCCAATATCAGATTAGAAAATCATGCAAAGATCTACCAAATCCACACTAATTCACATATTGTCACACTGCGTCACATACTGCCACACATACTGCAATATACTCAATTTTCGTGGTACTCAAATCCATACAAGTTTGTTTCCTGCTACACCAAGAAAACTTGGAAGATCCAAAATTTAAGCAACACCCTGAGGTGTTCTTCCTATCAACTACGCTCCCTGCCCAATCTGAACCAACATATCCCTGCAATCTCATGTTAATACTGGAAGCATGTCTCAGGCCATTCATATCCAACTGTGTCTCGCAAATATCTCAACACATGTTTCACAGCCACCCAATGTATCTGCCTCGGTTGACTCATGAACTGTCTAAGTGCACTCACTGAATAGAAAATATATTGTCTAGTGTTAACCAGATACATCAATGATCCAATAAGTTGTTGATCAAGTCTGAATCGGAAGAATACTCACTCAGTTTCTTCAAATTCATGACCATTGGTGTGGTCATGGACTTACAATCCAATATCCCAAATCTCCTCAAGATCTCAACTGTGTACTTCCCTTGACTCAGGAAGATCTCATCAATTCGCTTCCACACCATCAACAACCTTATAGTACAATTTGGTATCAACAACACTCTTACTGAAACCCAAACTTATCAGGTATCCATCAATCCTCGCATACCAAGCATGAGAACATGGGACTCCTTCCCATGCATCACGAAACCATTTGGATGCTCGATATACACCTTTTTCTCAATCTCGTCATTGAGGAAATTTGTCTTCATGTCCAAATGAAGTAATCTTCAACCCAAGGCTGAAGCAAGTGCAATAATCGTCTAAATGGAGGTATATCGAGTAACAAGATAAAATGTCTCCTCATAGTCTATTCCCTCCACCTGAGAGAATCTTCTGACCACAAATCTCACTTTGTTCTTCTCGATGCTCCCGTCAGTTGCATGTTTTATCTTATAAATCCACTTGGAAGTCACCACAGACTTCCGTTTGGATCTCGAAACAATATCCCACACCTCATTCTTCATGATGGACTAATGCTCCTCCATCATGGAATCTCTCCATACTGGCTGACTGGATGCCTCCTCATAACAGGAAGGCTCAATGATGTGGCTCATAGTTGCACCATAGCTCGAGAACCTCTGAGGTCTCTTCCTTTCTCTAAAAGTACCACGAGGAGTGCATATCTCTCTGCCTCATGTAGAGTCTGAATGAGCCCAGGCAGGCCTCTGCCGAGCTACTGCAATACATCTAGGAACATCAACAGGATGTACCAGTTCAACTAGATCAGCATGCTCAATTGGCTCCCTCTGAACTACTGAAGGGTGAGGGGGAGAAGACACCATCTCCTCATGTGTCTCACTCAATCTGTCTCTGACCTAGGATGTAGATCTGATATTCCTTCGACGATTGACGGTACCCAAAAATTGTACCCTACCTGACTGAGAGGTCTAACTTTGTCCTTTTCTCCTTGGGTACATGAATGTAACCAAGACACCCAAATATCCTGAAGTGTCCAACCTATCACTATAACCAACCTGTCACAGGCACTGCCATTGTCTCATCCATGAGACTAGATCCACTCAAGGAAGAAACTGTCATAGGTCCACACAAATATGAATGCACAAAGTCCAAGATCCCCTTGGATCTATTATCACTTCTTAGAAAAGTTTCCTTGGCATTCGTGCCAAGAGAACAACCTCTACAAATTCCATCATGCTGAGCACGGAGTTGTGGAAGCCCATTCACCATCTTCCCTAGAACAGGAAGAGCTCTATAATGTAAATGAGCAAGTCTCCTATGCCATAACTGGTTGAAGTGTCAATTTGTACAAACTCTGGTCACGCTGCTTCATGTCTCAAACCAGAGATCATCCAATAAGTTGCCTTCTGCATCCGTTACTATTGCTCCCTCTCAAAGTTGTCACTGGTGACCTGTCTCCATGGTAACCTTCCCAGAACAAGGAACGTGAACAATAGTTTTTCCATGGAAACCTCCATGGAATTCAACAAGATAACTTGCCTGGAACAAGAACAACTAGAACAAGAATATCTCCTATAGGGGAGATCAACAAGTACATCTCTAGTATAACTTCAGAACAATTAAAAAGTTGGTATAACAGCTACAAGACCTACTTGTAATGTAGCAAATCAAATGTACTATAAATGTAGGTTAGAGGCATGATAATTTAAAAAAATCAAACCTGGAGTCTTCTTTACTAGGGGGAGTGCGACACTCCTATGAGTGTACTGGATTTGAGATTCCTCTACACAGGTCCCTCCTCCTACAGGCACCCTCGTGATAATGATACAATATATATATATATATATATATATATATATATATATATATATATATATATATATAAGTGCATACCTTTAAAATTGTAGCATTATCCAATCTTGGTGCAACTTCATCCACAAATGAGTAGCCTCATATTAGCCTTAGGTCAGGCCTCAAAAACTCATATTTTTCCATCTCATAATTGTGTAAAAGATCTCTCAGAGGCAGGCCTTAAATGATATCACAATTTCTATCTTGAATATGTTTGAATGCTTCTCATTGTAAACTTCAGTTATATACTAAAAAATGCTCCCAGATTTGTCACACTTGGACTCTTCTAAATAGACCTTTAATTCTCATAAAGGATGGATCTCAGACTTGCTTTAAAAACAGTCTGAGCCTATACCAAACTTGGGCTGGAATATTCCTCATAAGTCTGCCATAAATCTATTGTAATTTAACTCAGAAATTTACCATACATTTGTTGGAATGTAACTCATAGATTTGTTATAAATTTACTCGAATATACCTCAGAAAATTTACCCTACATTCTTCCATTTGTCACAGAAAAGATACATGTAATTTAACTTAGAAGAAGGTCAGTTTCTTTCTTGTTGTGGCAGTCCTAGTAGGGCTACTCTAGCTGCGGTTTGTTGTTAAGACCCTAGACAGGGGTACGACCAGGACTAGAGGTCTTCGGCAACCCTAAAATTCATCACATGATTATTAAGGGACTCGACCCTTCTCTTCTGCTAGCAACAAGGTTCTAACAATCCTTAATTTTCATGCAATTGGAAATTGGTCATCTTCAAGACCAACTCTGATACCATGTTGAATTTTTGAATACTAGTTCACAATTGCAGTAAATAACTAGGATCTCAAGAATATTAACTAAGAACAAATTACAAAACAAGATTATGGGTCTGCTCATTTTTCCATAGGCAATGTTCTTTCATTTCCACCCAACCATAGGCATCCTCAAGTGTCACCCCCGAGCAAAGCATAGTAGTTTACCTGGGTAACCATTCTACATAAGGGGAGAAAACCCAACACCTTCTTATAGAGAATATCCATGCCAAAGACAAAATAACCAAGCTCTATTCACTAGAGCAAAATCAACAAGAAAGAGTCCATCCATAACTCAACAATGTAAACCCTAGCCAAAGTGCTAGAGCACTAGTCCACCTCTAGCGCACCACCATGACTAAGAGATAGAAACCAACCAGACATGTGCCTCCCTCTAGCAATTGCAGCTCACATACTTAGACTTGCGTTGCAATTTCAGAGTGGAGAGTGTGTGTCAAATGAGAAGGGTGGCTCCCTTATTTATACTAAACTGACCAGTGAACTTTTTCCAGTGGGGTCGACCTGTCCTTTCTGGAAAATACATTTTACTTTATCTTTTCTGGTAGGCTCACTTGACTTCTGGAGAAATATAAATATTCTAGGGCTTCTTTAATTCTTTCAGTGGTTTTCCTTTGACATCTTGGCATCTTCTTCTATATGAAGTGTTGTCTCGAAGGTGAATACCTCTCGTAGCTACCAGAAACATCAACATTGAGATAGGTCTCCCACAATGGCACTATTGGGACCTAGACTCTTTTTTTTCTAAGTACTGCTCCTGTGGGAGTATTACTCTTAGATAATTATTACTATGGTGATGGAATCTTCAAATTCCTTATGGATGAAAAGACATACGAATTTCTCTAGATAACTGCAGAAGATAGGGTTTGTAGGGTCCAAGAGACAAAGGAGTGGCATGTGATATAGCTCTTTGATATATTTGAAGGGTCCAACAATAGTACTCGACCTAATATCTTAGGGAACTAAATATGGAGGCTCAACTATGCCCTTAGTTGAATGACCTGACTACCCAGGTATTAGAGATCTCCCCAAGTGATGTTCTTGGTGTACAATAGCAACAAGATCGTCGATCAATTGATCTAGGGTTAGTTTCAGATATACCTAGGGGGATTCCAATATACACAAAGGTACGTGGAAGTGAGATTATATATACAAGTGTTTTCTAATGCAATATTACTCGAAGGGGTACCAATATGGGTTACAATGGTTTCCAACAACGTGATTCCACTTGTATTTCCTATGTATATTATTTTCCAACCGTATTTTTACCATTGAAAGATAGATCACTATGTTATTTAAAGATTCCATAACACATCTCTAGCATGGAAAAATATATATACTAAAACCAGGAGCCATGCTTGCTCAAGAAAGAGATATGATACCACTTTTAGTGTTACTTAACCCTTGAAAATTGAAACATGACCAAGTATATCGATAATATAATTGTAGATTAACCAAAAACAACAAACAATGAGATAAAATCTATAAATATACCCTTGTATATTGATAATGTGAAGAAGAATACAATTTTCACTTGCCTCTTAAGGTGGGGAAACAATCCTCTAAGAAAATCTCCAAATACACAACACAAGACAAACATTGTGTAGTCTTGTATCTCTTTAAATAGTTTTCCATAGAAAAAACCCTAATTACTTATAGTCTTGTCACAAATGGGTACCAACTATTTTCACTTGCCTCTTAAGGTGGGGAAACAATCCTCTAAGAAAATCTCCAAATACACAACACAAGACAAACATTGTGTAGTCTTGTATCTCTTTAAATAGTTTTCCATAGAAAAAACCCTAATTACTTATAGTCTTGTCACAAATGGGTACCAACTACGTATTGGGCCTTATAAAGTGGACCATTTTACATTGAATAACTATCCACTACTATCCAATTGGCCTTATTCAAATATGATGGTTGCATACGACAATTAACTAGCCCTTATGTAGCCTAAAATATAGAGGTTATGGTAGGACCCTAACATTCTTAGACACAACAAAAAATATGCATTTATGAGAATTCAATTGAATCTTATAGTACTTTCATATTTCAAACATAACATGAAGATGAGTTGGATGCTCATTCCTTCTCTTTGAATAAGCAACTATGTCATCCACAAAGGTTGCAATGATATGTCTAATGTCGTAAAACACATATGACATGGCCCAATGGAATGCAGCTCCAACATTTTTCAAACCAATTAACATTTTATAATAAGTGAATGTACCCCAAAGATAGATGAAGGTAGTCTTATGCTAATCCTTTTGACGGATTTGAATCTGGTTATAGTAAGACAATCCATCCATGAAAGTATATATTTCATTATTATCGCATTCATTAATGATATGATCAGTGAATGGCATGGGATAATTGTCTTTCTAACATGCTTTGTTCAAATAATGAAAATTGGTGAGGGAATGAATCACCCCATTTATTTTATCAATAAGAACTAGATTAGAGACACTTAGTCAGGGGAATTGGGTAGATGAAGTTAGCTTTCAATAGCTTCTCCACCTCTACCTTGATGGAAACTACGTCTTTAGATGATAAGGTCACCACTTTTGTCTAACAGGCTTAGTGTTGCCATAAGTCTTGATTTCATATTCAACAATCTAAGGATCCATGCCTAAAATTTCTTCATAATACCAAGCAAAGACATCATGAAATTCCTTGAAATGATGCATATAGGTTTGACCTTCATTAGGAGAGAAATCAAATTTGATCAAGATGTTTTCAATGATGCCAAGATTTACATAAATGTCAATTGACAGGTCTGATAAATATTCACCATATTTCCTTCCACATACACATTATGTGTATGTATGGGACTACAGTACTAACTAAAATATCAGTGTGATGAGACCCTTATCTCCAAGATTCATTTAATCTAGCCCAACAAGAAAAATGTGTAATGATGCAACGACGTGTTGGATAAATCGGATCTAAAGCTTAATCTCAAATGAACATAATCATTGACATAGCTCCGCATTATAACACACATGCACCATCAAATTACACAAAAAATGGAAATAGGCAGTGACCATTTATTACTTCACACAAGTGTAAAATAATAAGAGAGCAACCATAGCCCTTACAAATGGTAAAATCCTAGTGAAAACCTTAAGATAAGCTTGAAGCATAACAGTAACTCAATCTTCAATAGAGTACTTTCATTCCAATCTGGGGTAGCTAATTTATAATAGGTCATTGGCTAGATAAACCCTAATTTCTATATCAAATATTTAGAATATGACTTGTTTTATGTGAATAATAGCACTATACACCATACATGCTTGTCTTTCCAAAGTCAACTAAACTCTAACTTTTTAAGGGAAGAATAAAAAAACAATAATTTTGTATAACACGATACTTTTGATATGTTTAGTTATGATGCTAGATATTCACTCGGCCACAACCATTTAAACTTTAACATAAGATACTATGTATCCCTCACCTCCCATCAACCCTTCATCTTTGAATTGCTCCTAGTAATAAGGTATCAAACATCATTGAATGCCCTAACGAACATAAAAGACCATATTAGTAACCTGTTTCTCAAGAGAAATTAAAAAGACCAAGAAAGCTCAGCAAAGGCCACGAAAGAAAACCAAGTGAAAGAAAAGAAATCAATTGCTACAATAAAACATGATAAACCTGTTAGTACCATTTTTGTTCCTATCAAAGATATGAAGGTTTGATGAAGTGGATAGTCCGAGATCATACGAGTTAGTGGTAGAAGGGCGAGCTTCAAGAGGCTCTGAGCTAAAACTTCCAAGTTACCTCGAGGCAGGTCGAAGAAAATTGCAACAAAGCCATGCCTTTTTACATCCAAGGAAAGTGTCAAGCTCTCGGGTGCTTATCATGAGTCAAAAGGGGCTTATCGCGCCCCAAAAAGAGCTTAAGAGCAAATAGCCCAGGGGCTTATCACAAGACCGTGGCTTAAAGAACCAAGTGCTAGCATTTCGAGGGTTTTTTGGACCCCAAAAGATCAATGGCTCAACTAGCATCGCACGCTCAACCTTTAGATCAATGGTCGACATACGGTTTCAGAGTCCCCTCAGAGACTTGTTTGAAGCCCAAGCCTTGAGCACTCCGACAAGATGCCTCTGATTGACGACCCGGATTTGGTAAAGGGGAACAAGATCAAAGGCCCAAAATCTATCGTGTTTCCTCTCCTACACAAGTAGCGATGAATGGACGCGTGTCTTGGGTGACGTATGCACGAATTCACTGCCAGCAGGGCACCTGTCATGCCAATCCGAAGTTGCCACATGGACATGTGAAACCCTCCATATATACAGGTCAATATCTCAAAAATGGGTGACATGTGTCACGTCTTCCTACCATGTCAATGTCATTGTTGGCCAATAGAAAGTCACCACTTGTCTAGGTTGGCGTTAACGTGATAATGTTCATGCCTTAGTCGATTTTTGCTTTTCGACCATGGTGAGATCAACGACTCTCGTTTAATCTCCTAAGCCTATGATCAACGATCGAGATGATCTCCTTGTCGGAGTCCCTTGCAAGACCTCACTCTTAATCACTTCGATCAACGACCCAGATTTAAGTGAGTGTGCCCTCGATTAATGGTCCAAATCTGTTCTCGAATATCAAAGCCTCCCTGCTAGGTGTCACATCAGCCTGCCCGCAGAGCACTGTCAAAGCCAATAAGAAATTGCCACGTGGACAGGTGGAACTTACCAGACATAGGTCGAAATACCAAAAGCAAGTGCTACATGTCACACCTGTCTACCACATCAGTGTCAACACAGACCAGTGAAAAGGTGCCACATGTCCAAGGTGACATCAATGTATTGATATTTTCCTAAGCCGATTTTAGGTTCTTGGTCAAGCCAAATCGACGGCTCTCGTGCGTCGTTGGACTTCCCCTGGCAACTCCATATCGATGGTTGAGATTTTCCCTCAAAGTTCCCTCGTCATAGTCATGTTGAATGACCATACCCTGACCACTCTGATGGGCCACCCACAATGGATAGTCCTAATCTGCTCTTGGACCTTTTTCAAGTGGGACTGATCAACTGCCCAGATATGCTCCTGAGAATCAAAGCCTCTCAGCCAGATCTCACGTCAGCACGCCAATGAAGCACTCTTATAACTATTCAGAGAATTCCACGTGGATAGTTAGAACCCGCCAAATACATAGGTTGAAATATAAAAAATGGGTGGCACGTGTCACACCTTCCTACCACCTTAGCGCCAGAGTGGACCAATGAAAAGTCACCATGTGTCAAAATGATGTCATCTTGACGATCTTTGCCTTAGCTGATGTTGGGCTCTTGGTCAAGCTAGATCAACGACTCCCGTGCGTCCTTAGACCTCTCTTCACAACTCCAGATCTACGGTTGAGATTTTCTCTCGGAGTTCCCTCGTCAAAGTCCTATTGAAAGACCAGGCCCCGACCACTCCGAGGGGCACCCCTAATGGACGATCAAGATTTCTCTCTGACCTCTTTCAAGGAGGATCGATGAACGACCCAAATCTCATCATGCCCTCAATCACACTTAGAGAGATCGATGGTTCAGATTTGATCCATGCCCCTAGGGTGTCGATTCAGCATTACACGTGGCCTGCCAGCAAAGCAATGTCAGGGCCAATCAGAGAACGCCACATGGACAAGTGGAACCTGCCAAATACACAGGTCAACACACCAAAAACGGGTGACATGTGTCCTACTCCCCTGCCATGTTAGAGCTATCGTGGACCAAGGAAAATTCACCACGTGTCCAGGGTGACATCAACACAATATATTTCCCTTAGCCAAATATTTTCCCATGGCCAAGCTCGATCGACGTCTCCATTCCATCTCCAACACCCCAATCAACATCCCAGATCTCATCTTATTACAACTTCGATCAACGGTCCAAATCCAATCAAGTTCATTCGACGATTCTTGTGTTTTACGCTTTTGTAAACCTCGATAGCTTCGACAGGTGCGCCTCCGATAGACGACTAAAATTACTTTTCAAAACCAATCCGACAACTATTAAGTCGTGTGGTCTGTGTACTTGAGATTTTGAGCTTCCGTCCCAAAGGAAAATGATTACAAAGATTTCTAATGAGCAGGGTGTGACAAATATTTTGGCCTGTAGGTTTCCAGTTGTCCCGCGATCTCTGCACAACATAATTCATGCAGGTAAAATTAATTGTAAAATTAATTAATTTTAACCAGGGAAGAAACCATCCAAGAATTAAAAAGTTGGAAATGGTTTCAAGACGTTGGAAGTGGTTTCAAGAAGCGAGAAGAATAAAAGAGAATGTAGGCGCCCATTGTTAAGGTCAACACTTTGAGAGTTAAAGAGTTTCTTATAACGCTCGACCACAAAGATACTTTGAGCCAAAGATTCATCCCTTGTGTTTAAGTTTCAGTATGTAATTCCTTCCTTACAGTGTTTGTGTTCCTATAAAGCATGTCCTCCCATTTTTGTTTTCTTGTATCAGATCGGATTTATAAAAGCTCAGACAACAAATTATACCTTGTGTTCAGTTTTATTGCATGATGTTTAATATGGATATAGAAGTAATTTCCTCTGAATGAATGACCATTTATTATCAGCTCTTTGTGCATTTGAATGATATCTAGAGGGTACCTTCTTGAATTTGAGTGTATGAAGATGTTAATTGTTTGAAGCAAATGTTTATTGATATGTTTACACTTGTTAAAGTTGTTGAATTCTTAATTGCTCAGCATGTTATTCATTTCACATAGGCTACAAAATTCATTCTTAGCAGTGCCATGTATGTTGATTTTATTATTTCCTCAAATCCACCGTTTCATCTCCCTTTTAAGCTTGGTTGTTTGAAACACTCGTAGACATATGCCTCTTATAGTTGAGAGCATTTGTCATCCGAGTTGAGATTGTTTGAGATCCTATAATTTCAAAAGAGAAAGAGAGGGAGAGAGAAAACTTCCCAAATATTGCACAATTATTTTATTGCAAATCTGGTCTTAAGATTCATCCCGAGTCTTGGCCCCTGGGGTGCCTCGGCATCATTCCAACAACAACCTAGAACATCTCAAGGGATAATAGAACCTTTGCCACAACCTTTGCGAGTGGCAATGAGTCCATGGATAAAAGGATGAAAATGCATATGTAAATATTCAATTTCAACAATAATGGAAAATATAATTTCAACAGTGCCAAGCCTCTTTATGTTGAGCACGACATGACACTCATCATTAACTACTCCAATGCCCCAAAAAATGTCAAAGGTCAACAAAGAATTTGTCTATCAAATTGTGTACATTAATTTAAATGTCTACTCATCCAATTCATCCCATGAGAAGTCAATAGCATGTGATCACAACGAAATCTGTAATAAGAGCAAAAATCATAGGGGTGACCCTTAAAGCTCCTCTAACAAGGAACCCACTATGAACTTCATCTTCAAATTGCTTACCACTCACATCCTTGTCACCAAAAACAGGAAAAATCTATCATAGAAAACATAGCTATCACCTCTCCAACCCATATCATTTTGACATCTCCCCAATCATTCTAACCAACATATGTTCCACAATGAATTTCATCTTCAAATTGGGTAGAACCAACATCCTTATCAACAAAAACATGAATTTTTTTTTGTAGAAAACATAGCTATCCCCACTCTCCAACGCATATCATTTTGACATCTCCCCAATCATTATAAGCAACACATATTCCACATTAAAGGTGCTAGACTCCTTTTCAATAACCATTGCACTCCCAAGAAAACAACTTAAAGTCAAACGATTTGAGTTCTACACTGTAGGAGTCCATCCTAACAAACAAGTATCAGTTTATTTCCTAGAGTTTAGGAGAAGCCAATATGAAATTATTAAACATTTGAAACAACCATTAAGCCTAATATCCCCTGTCAAGAATGATTAGAGAAACCTTATCACAATCGTACATGTATGATGATGAAGGAAAGGCGAACTTCACTGAGTAGTTCATACAAAAATCTACAAAAGGAAGTGTTGCCCAAGGAAATTGGAAAGCAAAACTTAAGGTAAAGTTGCCATACAACAGAATTTCATAGCATTTCTTAACAGTTCACACAAATGAGACTAGCAGTGGGTACCAAGTACAATAATGACCAGAAGAACATGTCCACAAAATTACATATCAACAATCGATCTTGTCAAGATTAAACATATAAACCATCTGCCGCAACATAATATGATGTAAGGTGCAAGCTCATATGGATAGGAAGCTTATTCTAATCAATTATTTGAGTTGGTGCTTTATTTGGATAATATCAATTCTTTACTTTCTATGCTGAAAATTTATGTTATAGCCTCGTACATAAGCCCCACAGAATTTTCGACTCTGTGATTGAATATAAATCTTTTATCACAATTTAGCTGATTCTTTCTAAAATTTTAAATGGATGTAATATCCTTGCCTTTTATAACACATCAATCAAGATATTTTGTGGCAGTACTCCCTCTTGTGCTTCATGAGCTGCATAGCAAAACACAGGTATTCTAAAAGTGCTAATTGAAGTACTTACCTGACATCTTATCTTTAACAATGACTGTCGACCATAAAATTGCCTCTAGTTCAGCATCAGATACATTTACAGTTTATTTGAGAGCTGAGAGAGCAACTTTTATAGACATAATAAGGTTTACGTTCACAAGAGCTGGGATGAAAACTTATTCATTGACACCCATGTTGGACATGCCATGAGTGAACAAGGATATAGGGTGGGTGATTAG
Organism: Picea engelmannii; assembly: GCA_009831015.1. Taxonomy (NCBI): domain Eukaryota; kingdom Viridiplantae; phylum Streptophyta; class Pinopsida; order Pinales; family Pinaceae; genus Picea; species Picea engelmannii. The sequence goes on from ML787201.1 coordinate 545,731, forward strand.
ATCAAAAGTGTGTAGACAGGTCATAATGAGCAAACTATACCTTGTAGACACATCTTTAAAGGTTATGGAAAACAAATTTATTTTGTCAATAGAATCATTAGACCTCTATGTACTTCAAATATTAGGGTATTATATAAATCCTGAGAAACACAGCAATCCAAGACAGCCACATCGAGAAGCAAGTACATGAGGCAAACATCAATAAATGAAAGAGACACACTGAAAATTAGACACAATAATCTGTCTCAGTAATTTATTAAAACTCCTCAAATAATGTACAAAGGTCAGGTAGTTGTTTTAATGGACAACTACACCATTTATAGCGAGTGTTCTTTATTATTTTGTCAATTTATCATTTGAGGCATAAGGCCTTACGTTATATAATTCACCATACCGACTACTGATTATCCATAACCATATATTACAAAAGGTCTTGTACTATAACCTTGAAAGCATGAAGGGTGGTTCACACCCAAGGGACAAGTTGAAAACGCACAACTGTTAGTTTAAAAACATGTAGTTCTTGCATCAAATGAATTTGACTAAATGCCACTATATATAATTATTTGAGAAGATAGTTGGCTGAGTAATTACTGCAAAGTCATGCAAGTGGAATCCCTGATGAATAATTATGTATTGGAAATAGTTTGAATTTCCATCAGATCCACTATAACACAAATATAAAGAAGATGAAAACTGCTAATGACAGAACATCGTCTTCTTGAAAAAAAATACTGAAATGTTTCTCAAATTTGAATGCTTTTGTTAACCACATTCCCACTATGAACTAGTCCATAACAAAACAGAAAATCAATATTTAAATGCTACTTGTGTTTTTAGTAACATTTGACACAATAGGTACTTACAAAAGAATCTTGGTCCCCAAAGAGGATGTCTTCCTTATCAGCAATTAAAAGGTGCTAATGAAAGTAACCCTGTCTGTCAATACTAGGTCCAAGTTAAAAGAGTGCCAATAGGCACCATGTGAAACGGGAAGCTTCCTGCCGATATAGAGACACTCCTTTCAACTGGATGTTGTTTAATAGCACTGAAAAGATCTGGTTCAATAAACAATAAACATTCTTGCTAATAATTCCTATTTGTCCCTAATAACTGCTTCACTGATCTTGAGGTTATATTCAAATCTTATCAAGGTTTGGGCTGAACAGTCTAATTTGAGATACCATGAAACTTCTTTGGAACATTGCCAAGCCATCCAGAGTAACTTTCACCCCAAACCACATCTCATTGTATGAGGTGAGAATTAAATAGTAAAAATCACATGGAAACCTGAACATAAAAAATTGACGAGTTTCCTAGAATTTTGAATGTGAAGCTTACCATGTGCTTCCTTGGATCTGACACAAGACTAGTTGTTAATTTGAGATATTTGAAGAAAACCTGCATGTGTTAATACTGAATGCAAGAGTGGACACTCGATAAGGTTTCATACACGATGGGACCTTGAAGTCGAATATGTTTGCAGTAACAGGAGATGAATCAACAACATTCAGATCTTAATGTGCTAAATTTTAAATTTATAATGTATCTCTTCAATAAGACAAGTGCATATTTTACATTTTCAAGCAATGAACAATGACATTCTGAAATCGGAAGAATATGCCATAAGAAACTGTGGATTGAATTATAATCTAAATGTATAAATAGCTTAATAGAAATTGCATTCATGTTAAAAGCACCATGTAGCATTCAACTAATTCTGATTCTAGAGACAAGAGGTCCAATTCTGATAGACAGTGAAAAGAAAACAAAGCTTTACAAATATCATTGAGCTTTCCAGACTGAACATATTCCTTGGAAGGGACCCGTTGGATCAAAGATGGCAGAAATGGCAATACAAGTTTAATACAAAAGATACAGATACTAATCATGACAGCCCAATCCTTGTGACCTGAAGCATGACATACACCAAAAATAAAATATGGCCACTGCTCCAACTAGCACAAGATACAGATTTTCGACAGCAAATGACAAATTATTTCCATGAAGTTACAGAAATTTCTGTAGGGGAAACTAAAAAATGCTATTATATTACATAAAAGAATCCAAGTTGAAACTTGCTCTGTTTAATCACCTGGAGGTTCCTACTCTACATCACAGCCATGGAAAAGAGAATACTGAGACTCGTGCATTTATCAAATGCCTGCACAGAGACCAGTCCTAAAATTCCAGGCTTGGGCCTGGGAAGAATATCAGGTATACTTTAGATCATATGCATTTCCGTCGGTGTTTCCTGATGATAGAAAAATGTTACAAGACCATACATTAGACTCTACATGTGTGAGGCTGACTTATAGAACCTCTACAGTTTGCAGATGGGAATATCTACATACAAATTGTTACTAATATAAAAAGGCAGGCTCTAACCTGGCTACTGTCAATCTCCATACTTTTGTCTTATTTACCCAAGCTGAGCTCCTTTGTCAGATCTCTAGTAAGACTAAGCTGTAGAGTATTATGCCATGGAAACAAGGTTCGTGTTACAGGAAGCTTCCGCCGAAGGTCCTGCAAAGATGGATTGTAACACTCAGAGATGGAACAAAATCGAGATGTTCAGCTAATAATGCAAACTGAAACCTGTAAAGGAGACAAACCGTGAGAACTCGAATACCTTGAACGTTGTATCAGAAAGTTTTGAATAAGATTCCTGCCAACATGCTCATCTTTTAGAAAGGCCTGGGAGACAATAAATCATGCCCAAATAAACAAAAAAGCTAATATAGCATACTGTACCTCAAGAGAGGCTAAATACTCTGATTCATGCTGATGAATTATGTTTGTTATAGCCGATGCACATTCTTCCGGAGTCTGTCATGGTAGTATTTCCAGGATTAAAAATGAACAACCATGAACCCAAATTACCAGAAAAAGCAAAACGAAAACATGCTTTATAGTTTTGATGTCTCATTAAATTACAGTGTGAGCCAGGAACATATTGTAAATTTATATGCAGATTCCCTTTTGTGCCATCCATGAAACCAATATGATTCTGGTACGAAACTACATGGAAACTCTTGGGAAACTTCTCGGAAACATTTCCCCAACATTTCCTGGTAAATTCTAGTACAGAAATGCTGATTTTGTACTGTAAAAGAATTTTTTTCTTTTCTAAATTGGATGTGAAAGGTGGTATCCAGCCAATTAGACTTAAAATCGAAATTGAGATATGTCCTTTTCTTAAATGATGTCAATAGGTAGTCAGGAAAGATAAAAACTAGGCCATCTCTGAAATTTTTCCATCCTACAAATTCTCAGAATGTAGACCATTAATTTATGGAATGAAATAGGCTATCCACCAACTACCAACATGACCAAAAAGTTATGTTTACAAAATAGGCCATCTGCATAAGTTATAAAATGATAATTTAACTGAGTATGAAAACTGAAAGGCCCAAAACACTAAACGGAGCTAGAGTCTATGACATATAAAGTAGTGAAAAAGGAGAAACAATTATTCTAATTTCTATCTACTTTTCCTTCCTCTTTGTGTTAGCTTTCAAGGTTACTCCGAAAGTATATACACCATGTTTGGTGGTGGTTGATGAGATTTGCGGTACATGGTGTATGATTAGCCCCTAGATGGTCCATGATGGTTTGCACATTGGAGATGGCTTACTTAGTGGTTGCTTGACCTTAGTTGGATGCTTGCATGACATTCTTCCTTAGGGTGTTGGAGATCTTCAAACAGCTTGATGACATTCTTCATGTGGCAACATGTAGATTAGTTGCTTTCCTTGAGAGATGGCTTACTTAGTGGTTGCTTGACCTCAGTTGGATGCTTGCATGACATTCTTCCTTAGGGTGTTGGAGATCTTCAAATAACTTGGTGACATTCTTAATGTAGCCACATGTAGATTAGTTGCTTTCTTTGAGAACATGCTACATTGGAGGAGCAGTGTTCGGCATTCCAGAGGAGGTCATTGAACACTAGACATCATGTGGTAGCTTGGATGCTTGCGTGGAGGCATGGAGTTGACTTGGTCATGACAATGTCATGCAAGGGGAGTAAACATAGTGGAGCATGTGGCATAGGAGAAGCATTGGGGTTCTTGGAGGCCCCAAGGAGAATCGTTGGACACTCCCTCATGGAGCACCCTTGTCATTGGACCCTTGCTTGTGTATGACATCGCATTGGAGCTTGACATGTGTACCCTTGGAGTGTAGCACTCCACATGCGTGAACCTACTTGTGGCTTTGTAGCAAGGTTGTTGGGAGAAGGGATTGGAAGCGGGAAGCGGGAGAGGGAGCGGGAGCAACAATTTTCAAAAATTTCCGGGAGCAGGAGCGTTTCGGGAGCGTTTTTTATATAATACATAAAAAATATATATTGATGCATATATATAAAAAAAGCATGCAGAATGGCAAATCAATTGCAAAAAACATGAAAACATAGATATAAGATCATTTAACTAATTGATTAGTGATGATGAATAAAGAATCAACCATTTAGTACACATATAACATCAACCATAAACATTTGTCATCAATAGATTGTAATAGACAACATCAACTACAAAATGAAATAGACTCTAGAGTATCATATTTATTACCAAAGAGTTGTAAGATTTAGTCAATAATTCAAATTTCAAAATTCAAACTTCAAAGGTAAATTGTCATATAATGTTAAAAACTTCATTGTTTACGGAATAAGCCATAATAAAGAGTCAAGACAATACTAAGTTCTAGAGACTACTTATAAAAAGGAAAAATAAAAAGAGATCTAATATATATTAGCAAGTACTAAGTACTATGGTCTAAGTTTTCCTCTTTCCACGAGAAACTTCTAGTTTCTTTTCCCATGCTCTTTTAGTTTGAAGAAGAGGAGTAGGTGGAACTTGGAAGTGTTTGTGGAACACAACCAGCGGCTGAATGGCCCCCACGTGACAATGGACGTTGTTGTTGAATTTTCACTATGTTAGGCTCAAGCATGAGGTTTATTTCATTTTAGCATTTACTTGAACCATAAACAAATGCAACTACAATATTCACAAGTGTTGCAATAACCAAGATCACAAGAAGAAGTACCATGCACAAGAACACAAGAAATATCCCGAGAAACCCTTCTACTCAAGGGAAGAAAACCAAGCAATCCTTTGTTATATTCTCAAGAGAAGATCCCCCAACCATAAAACCCTAATGCACACAAGAGGGTGCTCTACAACCTTGAAACTTGCACCCAAGAGAGGTATGCACTTCAGCCCTAGAATGTACTTGCTGAAATTCCAAAATTACATGTGTGAGTGTGTGTTTCCTCAATGGGGAAATCACCTCTATTTATACTAGACCAGACTCAACAAAAGGTGTGTCTGTTGGCACAACAGGGCCGACCTCAATAACTCAGAAAATAATTAATTATAACAATAAACATTAATTATTTGTCACATATGGTGGGGTCGAATTGTACCCTTTACATCACAATTAAGGTTACAGGTAAATCTTACACTTAGACAATATAGAAAGGGATCCACACGTCCACTATTGCTCAACCACTAGGGACACGTCCACCTGTGCTTAGCCACAGGGATGTCATACTCAACAGAATCATCTGGAGTACCACATCGTATCATCTGGAGTACCACAAAGGAGAACGATACACCCATCACATGGGCACACCCAACCACTGGGGGATGACTCAACTCTCCAGAGGAGAACGATGCCCCAACCACTTGGGGGATGACTCAAGTCTCACACAGAGGAGAACGATGCCCAACACTGGGCTCCCTCTCAGGTCGACTCAACTCAGTCACAGAGGAAAACGTATCCTGGAGGATGTCTCACGAAGCTGCAATCATCAACAGTTGTGAAGATAAAGGAAAAATTGATGCATCTGGAACGTTGCTAGTGAATGGGGATGGCAAGTCTCCTCCAAGAATATGATCACCATCATGATCACCCAAAATTTTTGCTTCCAAGCACTCTAAAACCATGGCTCCATCCTGACCAAAATATATTGGGGTATTTATCCTCAATGATTGCTCTTGTTGCCTTGCAATTAACAACATTATTAGTGATGACTTGAATAACATTCTAGGGCCCAATCTCTTGAATGGTTTTAATCAAGGCATCTGCAATATTAATACATATCTTGTATCAATCTGAGTAGTCATGGCTTGAAAGGAAGGCCGCACCAGTAGCAGACACACCAAGAATATTCATCAATGGCCTGCCTTTCACATTTTTCCAACCATCAGATACAATTGATACCTGATGTCAGTTCCAATCATTTGTGAATTTTCCTAGAGCACCTTGGATTTTGTCTCTTTCCCTGTCAAGTCCCAAGGTTCCAGCTTTGTCATACTCAGGGCTCATGTATCCTTTAGGGGCACCATTGATGACTTGTAGCATTTCATGCCAATATGGTGAGCGAAAAACATTGAATGGTATACCACATGCATAAAGAAACCTAAAAAAAATTGCATCCACATCATCTCTACAACCTTCGTCAAGGAAATATGTTAGTGGTTTACGCCCTGAAGATGAAGGCGAGAATGCACTAGCATGGGGGGATGCAGATTGACCAGTGAACATTCTTTGTGCACTCTCACGTTCAACCTTTGGTCTTTTGGATTTGTTTTGTGTTGCCTCCTCTCCCCTTTAGTATTTGAGTCTATCTTCGGGTGGCACGCTCACACAAGTTTTGACTCCTATACTCTAAACTTCATCCTAGTACATAGTCCCACACATATGCTTTCTCACACGAGTATAGGAACCTATGTATTTTGTGTGACAATGATGACATGTAAATTTTGTGGTTCCACCCCCTTTACCTCCCCCAAGCCTTGTGACATACTTCCACAGAGGTGTGTAATTCCTTCCTCATCTCCTTGGTCTGTGTTGTCCACTTCTATTTCTTCGTCACTATCATGGTTATTTCGGCGTGAACTTCCCACCACCACCATAAAAAAAAAATGGAACCAAAATGACATCRTCATCATGATTGTTGAACCTTGATAATAAATTGCTACCTGCAATAGAATGATGGAGGAGAAATGGGAAAGAGTAGAAGAAAACATTCAAATATTCAACATGGCATAATATACTAGTTTACAACAAATGGATTTTATTTATTTTTAAACAAGAAACAAGAACGGGCTTAAGAGCCTACCTCTTTATCTCTCCAATGGTGGTTGAATATGACTATGGTAGCCTTCAATCTTCCTTCTAAGCTCTCACAAATGGAAGCCTTCAATCTTTCTTCCAAGCTCTCCAAGCTCTCAAACCTCCCTTCATTCTCCTTCAATCTTCCCTCGATCCCATCAATAACTAGCAAGAACCCTCTCAAAACCCTCCTAGCAAAGATGAGTGAAATGAGAAATAGAATGAGAGAAAACTGGAGTGAGTCAATGTTTTAATCCCTTAGAAACCCTAGCCATACCTTTTCCTCTCTTATGGAACCTTGTCTTGGTTGCCACTCACTCCCAAAACAAAAAAAGAATACCCTCTCTTGCCTCACACACGCGGATTGAAGAGGAATCCTTAGGGAGCATTTTTTTAATGGAGGGAGCGAAAGCTCCTTGGGCATGGAGCGAAACGTTCCCTGTCTCAGGGAGCGCAATTCCTAAACGCTCCCTTAGGAAGCGTGCTTCAGGAGCGAGAGCGGGGCCGTTGGGGGGGGGGGTGCTCCCCCGCAACATAGCTTTGTAGTTTGCTTATAAGGGTTTAGGCCCACATATGTTTTGTTAGCCTCCTTTACCTCTCATATATATAGAGGAAAAATGGAGTCCTTTCATCATTCTCATTCTTGATCAATTTTGTGTTAGAGATGTGACTAGAGGTGCAAACTTCTCTCTCTCTCTCTCTCTCTCTCTCTCTCTCTCTCTCTCTCTCATTTGTACTTTATCTCTCATCGTGAAAGTGCTAGGGTTTCTTGGAGCTTTTGGAGCATCTTGAATACTAGGGTTACGGTTTCAACTTTCATCCATTGGAGACATTGGAGCTAGGGTTTTGTGATTAAACACTAGATTGTACTTATTGAGGAGTTGAGAAGAGGAGACATCTTGCCTTGGAGGACATGCTAGTGTGATGCTTGCTTGTTGAATCTCCTTGGTATTAGTTAGGATTTTTCTTGGTTTTCCCTAGCTAGGGTTTTCGAGAGCTAGAGCATTGTACTAGCCTTGGGATGAGGCTATGGTAGGTACATGAATTTCACCTTTATATATATATATATATATATATATATATATATATATCCCAAGGTGAAATTCATGTACCTATATATATATATATATATATGAAGTTGTCAGCTGTCCAATAATTGTCGTATTGCAGATTTGATTTTCAACAATTTATTTCTTCATCATTTGGTAATTTCTAGCACTTGTATGTCTTGCTGATTTGACATAAGTTAAGGCTGAAATTGTTAAGAGATTTAACATAATGATAGGGTAGATTTACTGCTGTAATTACAGCAGTCATAAAGTAAATTTCCGATCTGGTTTATGCATGATAAGATTGCCCTAGAGGGCTGAAACTTGTTGGCACACATTTGGTATCTTTTCTCTTGGATTACCTTGTTCACTGGGGTTGTTAAGAGGTGAAATATTGTCCGTTGTTGCTTCTGTTTTATTTATATTTCATAACAGCCTTAAGGCTGAAAATTGACAGGGTTAAAATGCAGGAAAACTCTAGAAAAGAGGTGAAATTTCTGAGGCTGCATTAATTTCATTGGTTCAGAAAATTTATACATGGTATTAGAACTTTTGTGGCTAAGATCACTCTAAGTGTAAGAGGGATAGTATTTCAGTTGTGGTGTACCTGGGAGAGGTGCTTGACCTTGTTAAGGTTGTTGAATGTGAAACTCTAGGTTGCTTCAGAAAAGCACTTGGGCCCTTGGAAAGGTTGTTAACTTGTTTCCTACGTTATCAGGAGCGCCTCCCCCCCTCCCCCATTCTGAAGCTTCGGAGCTCACTCCGAGCTGGAGCGTCTAGGGATCTACCCTTGAAGCGCACTCCAAAATTCGGGAGCACGCTTTGGGGTCCTCTTTGTCGCTCCTTGCCAATCCGGAAGCACCACGCTCCGGATCTCGCTCTCGAATTTTCGGAGCATGCTCCGACATCGCTCTGACCATGCTCAGCGATCGCTCGTGCAAGTGACCTAGACGCTCCCACACTATACCAAAAAAATATCACACTTTTTTTATAATTTATGAGTGGGGTGGGACCTACCCTAGGCTTAGGGTTTAGGGGAAAGAAAGGAGGAGAATAAAGGAGCTCTTCCCCCTCCATTCTCCTCATTCTTTCATCTATGTTTGCTTGATCTTGGAGAGGAGAAGAGAGAAAAGGAGAGCTTGGAGAGTGCAGATTTGTGAGAGCTTGGAGGAGAGAGCAAAGGAGAGCTTGGTAGAGTGAGCAAAGAGGAGCTTGGAGGAGAGAACAATATCTCAAGTTTCAAGAGCTAAAGAGGTAAGCCCAAACCCCAACTCTCTCATTTCCTTGGGTTAACTTTGTTTATGGTTTTTTTCTCCTCTCCTACTCTTTCTCATTCCTTCTTCTCCCTCATTTCATTGCAGGTTGTTCATCTAAAACTTGAGGAAAACGGTCTTCTTTTGGTTTATCATTCCTTTTTTGGTTTTTATGGTCTTGGCGGGGAATAGGCATCGGGGGGAAGAAGAGGATAGTGGTCATTCTCATGATGAGCCACAATATGAAGATGGTGAAGGGTTTGAAGAGGATCAAGAGGGTGAAGAGGGCAAGAAGGTGCCAAAGATTCATCAACACCCTTGTGGAGATTTGTGACAAAAGTTGAGGAGAGGAGAGGTGGTGGAACCACTAAATTTTTTTTTCCTCATGATTGTCATCAAGGAAAAGCTTTTACCAGTTCATATACTCATGTGAGGAGGCATCTTTGTGGTGTAACAGATAGTGATGACAATAAGGGGGCCATTGGGATCACAGTTTTTGTAATGTTCCTGACTTGGCCGGTCTAGGAAACACTACTAATGTGTGTGTAGGATCAAAGGTTTACAGCATATAAATGATCATACAAATAATAAACGCGACAAAGGACTGCAAAGTTTGTATTATGATATCTTTGTGGATTACAAAATGGTTGAATGCGGCTGAATAAACTGACAATACTCGACTAGATCAACATACAAAGGATCTTAGCCGGAATACAAATAAGCAACTGCGGCTGAATAAAATAACAACACTCGGCTAGATCAAAAGACAAAAGGATCTTAGCCGGAATACAAATAAGCAACTAAAAGATAATACCCGGAATATGGGAGCACTAAAGAATCAATGAAGAATGATGGAAGACCTGGATGATCTTCCCGGTGACTAGGGTGTGTCTTTCAACACCGAAATCAACCAACTGGTGTCTTCCTCCTGGAATACATTGAACTATCTCTCCTGAGATGCACCTCTTCTCCTCAATGACAAGTCATAATCTGCATAATGATGAATTAGGTCGCTGACCCTTCCTTTATAGCTTTCCAAAACCCTAAATCATACTGAAACCCTAATTCGTTGTTGACTTCCAAAACCCTAAATCACTGTTGAAACCCTAATTCACTGTTGACTTCTATTTTTAGCTCATAATGACTTAAAAGCGCTTTTAACCCTTTTTAGCTCAATGTCACTTTCCGAATAAAACACCTGTGACTGGAGTGACCTCTAGTAACCCTGTTTACCCCTCTTTGGCCCTGGCTATAGTCTAACGGGGCGATTTAGACCATTAAGCCTCCTCTCTGGAGCTCCTATTTGGAAAGGGACATTACAGTCTTCCCTTCTCAAAATTGCTTGTCCTCAAGCATTACCAGTCTAGGGTGCTGCAACACCTGCTCGCTCTCCCAAGTAGCGTCCTCTACTGGAAGCCCTCTCCATCTGATCAAACACTCTCTGATGACCCTGCTCCTCAGTTTCTGCTCCCGGAACTCCAAAACCTCCTCCGAAACTAACTCCAATTGTCGCTCCTCATCCAACGAGGGAAGCTCCTCCGATGTGCTAATGAATTGTCCCACTTCCTTTTTGAGGCAAGACACATGGAACACGTTATGAATCTTGCTCCCCTCTAGAAGCTCTAGCTCGTAAGCAACCTCGCCTACTCGGCGCATGATCCTGTAAGGACCATAAAATATGGGCTTGAGCTTCTCGGCCCCAGTCTCCTTCAGAGATGATTGTCTGTAGGGTTGGAGTCTCAAGAAAACCAAATCTCCAACCTCAAAGCTGTGCTCTATCCTGTGCTTGTCCGCACTTATCTTCTGTCGGTTTTGCGTCGTCTACAGGTTCTCTTTCAACAACTTGAGAATCTCCTGACTCTCTATGATCCAATCCTTAGCCTTGGGAGCTCTACTCTCCTTGAAGACCAAGTCTACCAAAGTGGGAGCATCATATCTATACAATGCTCGGAAGGGTGTCATACCAATGGACATGTGGAAGGTGGTGTTGTAGCAATGTTCTCCTAAATGTAACCACTTTACCCACATTCTCTGATGTCCTCCTACATAGTTCCTTAAATACCCTTCAACCCACTTGTTGACAATCTCGGTCTGCCCATCTGTCTGAGGTTAATAGCTGGTGCTAGGTGTCAACTCTGTCCCCACCAACTGAAACAACTCTCTCCAAAATGTCCCTATGAACCGACTGTCCCTGTCACTGATGATGTTCTTCGGCAACCCATGAAGTCTGAAGACCTCCCTGAAAAAAAGCTTGGCTACCTGAACTGCGTTGTACTCTGTCGGTATGGCGTAGAAGTGAGCAAACTTGGTCAATCTGTTGACCACTACATAGATACAGTCCTTACCTTGGACCTTGGGTAGACCTGTGATGAAGTCCATAGATATACTCTCCCATTTCTGCTCTGGAATGGGGAGTGGTTGAAGTAGCCCTGCTGGAAGAGCATGCTCCGACTTGTTCTGTTGGCAAGTCACACACTCACTGACGTGTCTCATAACATCTTGTTTGAGGCCCTTCCATGAGAACCTCTCTTTGATCTGTCTGTAGGTTTTGAAAAACCCCCGATGGCCTGCTGGAGGTGAATCATGAACTACGGTGAGGATCTTCTTCTTAAGCCCTGAATCTAGCACCAAGTAGACTCTATCCTTGTAAAATATGACATCGTCAATGACCCTATACCA
>ML787201.1:561938-573305 GCA_009831015.1 Picea engelmannii
CACTTTCTGAATATAACACCTGTGACTGGAGTGACCTCTAGTAACCCTGTTTACCCCTCTTTGGCCCTGGCTATAGTCTAACGGGGCGGTTTAGACCATTAAGCCTCCTCTCTGGAGCTCCTATTTGGAAAGGGACATTACAATTTTCCCTAAGATATCCAACAAAGAGAGACAAAAATACATAAAGATAGAGGAAGTTGCACAAATAAAGCATGGTAAAAAACAAAAGCTTCAATCCAATGCCTCATCTAAATTTGGTGGCAAGACATCTCCATCTCCTCATGGTTCTGGAACCTCTGGATCTAGAAGAACAATAGCATATTTCCTTGTATTGGAGGTATGGATGACGTGGATGCAAAAGTGGTATGATTTCTCTATGCTTGTGGTATCCCATTCAATGTGCTCCGCTCCCCCTATTGGCATGATCTTGTCAAGGGAATCAACAAAGCCCCCAAAGGATACAAGAGCCCCTCCTATGATAAAGCTAGAATTGTGTTACTTGACTGGGAAAGAGCAAAATTTCAAAGAGCTCTAACACAGTTTACAGATAATTGGGGGGACTTTGGCATATCCGTTGTATCAGATGGTTGGACAAATGTTAGAAACCAACATTTGATCAATGGTCTTGGTGTTTTTGCTATCGATGCAATGTTTCTTGCAACACATGATTCCTCTTCAATCATTGCATCTTCTCAAAACATTTCAGATCTCCTCTTGAAAACAATTAATGATGTTGGTCCTTCTAATGTGATTCAAGTAATCACTGATAATGCAGCAAATTGTAAGGGAGCCGGTAAAATCATTAAGCGGAACTATCCACGCATCTTTTGGTTTGGGTGTTTGGTGCACACCATGAACCTTTTGGTGCACGATATTGTCAAACATAGAGAATGTGGATGGATTAATGACTTGTACAAAAGAGGGAAGAAACTCATCAAAATTGTCACATGTCATACAAGGGTCAAATAATTTTATGGCACTTACTCTAGGTTGCAGCTACTTAAGATTGCAAAAACTAGATTTGCCAACTATTACCTCACCTTTAGGTGCCTATTGAAGGTGAGACAATCTTTGGGTGCTATGGTGATGAGTGATGCATGGGATGAAATGAGCAGTGATAGAGAAGGTGTTAATGCAATGAAGGAGAGAGTTCTTAACAATCAATTTTGGTCACAGGTTCGGTATGTTTTGCAATTCACCAAGCCAATTTATCACATGATCAGGTTTGCAGATTCAGATCAGCCAATCATTGGGGAAAATTAGCAAATGGATGGCATGTTGGGGCAGATTAAAGCCATTGTTGAGCCTAGAGATGTCAACCTGTATAATCATATTCATGTAGAGGTGGAAAAATGGTGGGAAATGATAAATATTCCACTACATGCCTTCGCAATGTGCTAACACCAAAATACTATCATGTATCATAGCTTTCATCACCAACACCTGGTGGTGGGTCTAAGAAAAGACCACACCAAGATCCAGAGGTTCAAGTTGGTTATATGAAAGCACTAGACAAATTGGTCCCGAACAAGGAAGAGTGTGACAACATACGGAAACAATTGAACCAGTACATCCTTAGCAATGGTGCCTTTGGGACTAGCCATGCAATTAGAGATCGAGGGAATCTGAGTTCTCTCGAGTGGTGGGACATGCATGGCGGTGCTACCCCACAGATGCAAAGTTTGGCAACATGGGTGCTTTCACAGGTGGTGAACACTTCTTCTGTAGAGAGGTGTTGGAGCACCTACAATTTCATCCATAGAGTCAGAAGAAACAAGTTGAATCTAGGACGGGCAGAGAGCTTGGTTTATGTTCATTACAACTTGCGATTATTGTCCCATTACTGTGAGGAGGAAAACATGGATAAAAGCTTGAATGTTGGGACAACAATCCAGAGGAGGATAATTTGGAGGATGGAGTATTGCTTTTAGAGAAATTGGAGAATGTTCTTTTGGATGATGATAATCACATTGAGATGCCACCACCATCCACTTCCATGGTCCCATGCCCATGACTCCAGCTACAACACTTGGGGCTTCATCTTCACTTCTTTCGCGGTCGTCTACATTTACTTATGCACAGTTTCGCCCTTTTCAGGAGGCTCCACTACCACCACGAGGAGGTCCACACAACAATCATGGTGGCAGAAGGAGGATGGAATAGTTGTTTGATGTTTCTCCTTTTTCATTACTTTGTATGTCATACTCTATAGATGATAGATTCATAGTATTTAGCAACTAGCTCAGTTTAAACTTTATTGTTTTGGACCTTTTGGTCTTCATGCTTCAGTTCAGTTTGAGACCACCTTTTCCATGACCTCTTGTTTGTCTTCTAACACTATGTCTAGTGTTGGATGATATGTCGACAGTGGAGCTTCAAGACATATGATATATGATAGCTCATTGTGCAATATATTTCAAGAGCAAGAGGGAGGCATGAGTGTGGAGTTAGGTGATGATGCTACTTATCCTGTGAGTGGAGTTGGCTCCATTTCTTTCTAGATGCCTTCAAGTGATGTTCTTGAGTTGAGTGAAGTTCTATTTGTTCCTTGTTTGAAGAAGAATATTCTTTCAATTTCTTGTATGACAAAGATACAATGGAGAGTAGTATTTAAGGAACAACATTGCACCATTGGTGACTGTAGTCTAGCTAGTCCAAGGACTTTTTCTAGAGGGGTGAGAGAGGATGGCCTTAACAGGTTACTTGTTTATCCAATGACACTTATACATTCCAATGAGAGGCTAGATGAGCCTTCTACTTTTGACGAGGCTCAAGAGCATGTAGGAGCATCCAAATCTTCAACGAGGATGAGTATACCTCCTAGGATATATGCTAGTCATATTGCATTGGTTTCTTCCATCTGTGAGCCTTCCAATTGTCTTAAGGTGGAGAGGTGTGACTCCTTGATGGAGGATGATGTTAGGATTGATATCAGGTTTGTAGCTAATGGGAGTATTGTTGAGTATAAGGACAAAGATGTTGGATTCTCTCAGACAAAGGAAGTTTACTATGATGTTACTCTTTCTTTAGGATTCTTTCAAGATGAGGGAATTGACCTAGCTCAAATTGTTTCATTTGTTGGAGTTTTTGAAGTGCATGCAAAGGATTCTCATGTCCAAGGGTTGTTGATAGCCCTATGTGAGTTACCTATACCATGAGCTTGGTATTTCAAGATCAAGGAGTTGACTTGTGCAATTGTTTATCTTTGTGATTTATAAAAAACCCGATTCACTTGTCTCGGTCTTGGATGGAGAGGTGATTATCTTCTATGTTACATTTATCATCTCGACAAATTCATCGTCGAGGGTCCGGAATATAACTTAGCAGCAATGTCAGGGAAAATATCAAAAAATATCGGGAAACTTAAACAAATACAAAAATAATCATTTTTTTCAATTTTTTAAACATCTAAAGCAACAACAACATCAAACAAACACAATGTTAGCCTATGGCTTACCTTACCAATCACTAAGTCTAATTGTCACCTATATTTGTATTATTCATTTAAGATATTGGTAATATATCCTCAAGTGATGACTAATGAGTTAGTTAAGATTGCCTAGCCTAGTCATCATGCATGATTTTAGGATCTAGAGCAAATCTCTCTATGAGGTGGCATCACCCATTGTACTATAAATATGTACCATTGGTGTGAATACATAAGAGTTGGCTAGTGAGCCTTTTCTGTCATCTTCTTGTTCCTGTCTATATTTAATCAATTGGTATCAGAGCCATGGTGAAATTGTGATGGAAGAGAATTGGTGATGGATTGAGGAAGCAAGGAAGACTCCTTGACATCAACCCGGATCTCTTCAAACTCAAGGGAAACAGTACTGAGATCTATCTATAAATCTAGCAATTTCATATTTAGAGTTGTAGATTCTGGCAATTTCTATGTGGGTTACTTCTCTTTAGTACAGAAGTCGCACAATCCGAGGTGCAATGGTGTATCGTATCGTGGACCATATTGTGGACCATCCATCAACCGTACCTGTCATTTTTTCTTTTTTTGGATCTGTTGTTTCAGATCTGGAGAGAATTGGTCTTTATCAAAAGATTTATGCTCTTTGCCTCTCTTTGGTCTTTAAGGAGTGACGAGGAGTTAGCCAAAAAGCATGAGCATACACCAGAGAATCCACTTTGGTGGGAAATGGGTTCCATGCGCCAGTGAAGAGGAAAGGATCTTCAAAGAGGTGCATTTCTGTGAAAGATTTGGAGAGAGATTGCAATATTGTTGCTCGTATCCTTCAAATACTTCACGAATTCTCAAACCTGCATGGAGGCACCAAGAACGAGGCACTAACTGAGGAATTACCCGATCCAGCCAATTGAATGTGCGATCCGGGCGAGTTGATCCTCAACAATTGAGATCTCACACAATGTAGTGCTCACTACCTGCTTGCGGTGATCATTAGCACAAATTGATTCATGCTTTGGATCTATGAAGTGACCGAGGAAGCCAATCTGCAGAGAATCTGACCTTTGTGGTATGATCAAATCGTATTAGTTATGGAAGATGAACAGAAGTTTTGGGCGACATGTGTGAAGCAACGTCTAAGCTTGGACATCGATCTGCAATAATTTTTGTTATGAAGAGAGAGGAATGCTCTGCCAAAGTTTGTGCATGATCTGCCAAAGTTTGTGCATGATCTAGCGTCGACGGAGACTCAGATCTGGCACCAGATCAAGAGATCGTTGTAGATCTCCGATATTTTCAAGATGATCTCAAACAATCCAAACCCACATTTCTCTCGTTCGTCCTCATCCCGGCCCTCATTCATTCCTTCCCTTTTGTCAAAGAATTTACGAGTGCGCGTGCTAAATTGAGTGCAACGTTTAGCAAAAAGAGGAGCATGTAGTGGTGAATCAATCCATAGTCGAATTATGCAAAATTTTATGTGGTTAAAATAGTTGGGATTGAAGTATGCTCGAGGGTTATTACCTGCAACAAAAAAAACAACCCGAAAAGATGAAACCCTCCATGTCGGATCGATCGCGGCCACTTCACTGATCACCACAGGTTGTGTGTTATGTCATTTGTAGATGAAATTCAGGTGAAATAATGTGGATAAGATTTAAGGAAGTGCTATGGTTTGTGTTGGCGTCCACTGTGAGAACCCATGCGTGTGACCTAGAGTTTGATTCTCAATGCCACAATACTACTAATATTTCAATATTGCGACGATCTGTTGTGGGATCTATTTGTGTTGAGTGATTTGTTACCTACAACTGAAGCACATAATCTGATTCGATCTCCTGTGTAATCTAATTTGTTGAGGTGGAGATATGAATGATTTGGAGTTCAATTATTGCATGTATGATACCTAAAGATCTATTGCGGAGGAAAGTAAGAATTGTTGCAGAGATAACCAACAATTTATTTGTAAGTGATCTACATGAGGTCCACACGTCACGCCAACAAATAATGGTGAAGATGCAAGGTGACTATTTTCAGAATTTGGATTTTGGTTTTTTTAAATATGCATTTATGCCTTTGAATTGATTTGATAGTTGTGCAAAAAACAATAGCAATTTAATGAAGGTATATCACTTTGGCATTAGAAAGAGATAATTTTATTTGGCTATGTAAAAATCACATGTTTTGTTTGATATTTTGTCAAACAAAATGATGTTAGTTGATCTTGCCTTTTGGTTAAAGGGATGAATAACTAGGGTGAATTTGGTGGAGTTGTTGAGTAATTTTTAAAAGTCCTAAGTGTATTTGCAAAAGACAATTGTAATGCCTAGGTACTTTAAAGTCCAAGTGATGTAAGGCAATCAAACATGGTCCATGGTATTCGGGACATGAATAACATTGAGAGTTTCAAAATGTATTTGAGCACGGTTATTGTAAGAGCCATACTCATAATAAAATTGAAGTCTTTTTCTCTGTGTCCTCCGCCCGAAATTGAATAAGGGGATCTTAGGTACACCTTGCGTAGTGTGTTGTGGTGAAATTTTCATGGATGCTTATATTGTTTACTGTCTAGTTTTTGACATAAACAAACTTACAATTTTAGCATTTAACACAACACACAGAAGCTCAAGCACAATGTTATTCAAGCACAATCAAGAACATATGATCGAGCATTTACAAGCAATCAAATCATATCAGTGAAGGAAATACAATAAAACTAATCAAAGAAGAAATTCAAATTGTTGAAGCAATGGACACATCAAGATCATAATCAAGGTCTCAAAGCAACATCAAATTTGAAGATCAACTCAACTTTGAAATCGACATTCATTATAAACTTGCAAATCGTATTTTTTGTGAGTAATCAAGATCAACTATTTACTATAGTATTTTGTAAGTGTCCAATCAAATAAAGTTGAATTTCAATGTAATTTTTCGGGCACATTCTCGGCTGAGCCCGACACCCAAGAGTCATTGTAATTTTGAATCGAAATTGACAAAGTTGAGTGGTTTAAACTCAAATCATTGTAAACATCACACTTTGGATGCATTTTTCAGTGGTAACCGACATCCTCAACTTCCTGGAAGCAAGTTCAAGCGAACAACTTCAAGTGAGCGTGAAAGTAATAGTGAGTGCGTTCCTGGAAACAAATTCAAGCGAGAGTGAAGTTCAAGCAAGCGATTCAAGTGAGCGAGTTGCAAGTAAGCCTTCTTTTGTCGAGTCAAATTGTAATCGGGATCTACCTGCACAAGGAGACCTCATTTAGTATTTTGAAATGAAGCGAAATCTAGAATTATTAGAGTTATTGAACACTCTAAAAAACACCATTGAAGACAACACAATGATATTGAACAAAGCAACTCTTCAATCAGTGCTAACTTGTTTGCAAGTGACGGAAGCTAAAGTTAGACTTCTTCAATCTCAATCCCAACTATTGAATGATGAGTTGATAGATCTCAAATATCAACAGCCAGTGAAGTGTTCTGAACTAGTTTTTGTTCAGAACAACCCTATCTATGATGATGATTTTGATCAACAGTCAGTGAAGGAGCACCTCAACAAGACAAATGCCGATGCAGACGAAGATGAAGCTATTCTTGAACCTACATTTCAATAGTTTTCTTTTGAGTTCAGTGAAGAAAATCTTTCTATAATACAACAACATGCAGTAAATCAACTTTCACAGATGTCAAAGCAACAAGTTCAAAATTCTCTTTCTAAACCCATCATCAGACCTTGGGAAGAAATCAACTACAACAAGAATAGAACATGACTTGGATATGACAAGGAAGTTACCTTTCATATTCTCGATTATTCCAAACCAATCCAGTTCCAAAGTGTTGGATTCCTTCAAGAAGTTTCAACTTCACCTGTTCAAATTCGGCATCAGAATGCAAAGTCCCAACATTGTAATCGAGTTGGTCACATAGAGAATCAATGTTTTGATCTCCATCCTTGCCAGCATTGTGGCAAGCATAACCATTCTTCAAACAGATGTTCAACAATGAAGAAACCTACAAGATTGAAGATTCACTATGACTGGATCGATCCTTGGCAGTGGTCGTCAACAACCAAGCGGTTATATAAGTCTTACCATAGAATTCAATCTCAAGTGAAGACCAATCTTGCAGCACATAGCCTTTTTTGTACCTCACATAAGTGGTCCCCTTATGGCGTAGCTTTCGAGCATGGCCCTCGCGAGATGAGATAACATGTGTTTTTTTTCCGCATGTGCACTTCATGTTGTATACAAATGGAACAAGTATGGTACTCTCTTGAGCCTAGAGGGGGGAGTACAATGATGTAACTCTTCTATACCTTAAGGGGGGGAGTTCAAAAATCAAATGATGATGGTTTGTGAAACCACTTTTGGTCTCTCCTTTCAGCGGACAAAGGGGGGAATTCATAATAGAATTGAAGATGGTTGTTAAACCGAAAGTTTCGACAACAAATATGCTAGATGGGCATGAAAATTGCCAAATAGGAGACTGCAGTTTGTAGATGGCAGACTTTAGCAGGATTATGGTTCAATGACTAGCAATTGAATCATACACATTATACATTGGGATGTTGTTGGACACCTAAAAGTGTCAAAATTGGTTAGTGGTCATCCAATAACCATCAGCTACATGGTATTAATTGGTCAATGGTCCTCCCAAACCACATATTTAGAGAGAAGTTCAGTGATACACTGATAGTAGAGTGGTGATACCACATGTTCACCAATTAGTAGAAGACATCAGATTCTTCTAGCTCAAATACTTGGCAAAATGATCAAATTGTCAAGCAATCAAGGAATGTTCAGATATTGCAGTTGTTCACTTCCATATCTTAGCTCTCTTCCAGTTCATTTCAGATGAACCATTCAACATCCAGATTGGCAGTTTTTCAGGCAGTTCTTCATTGAGGCTCAACTCAGGAGTTTCAGTATGAAGACTTGGAAATGATACCAGTTTATGCTTTATTGTTGGTATTATTGATCGGACTTGTGATTGAGGGGGGGAATATTAGCCTATGGCTTACCTTACCAATCACTAAGTCTAATTGTCACCTATATTTGTATTATTCATTTAGGATAATAGTAATATATCCTCAAGTGATGACTAATGAGTTAGTTAAGATTTCCTAGCCTAGTCATCATGCATGATTTTAGGATCTAGAACAAATATCTCTATGAGGTGGCATCACCTATTGTATTATAAATATGTACCATTGGTGTGAATACATAAGAGTTGGCTAGTGAGCCTTTTCCGTCATCTTGTTGTTCATGTCTATATTTAATCACACAATGCTACATAAATATGAAAATAAAACTGATATATAACTTGTAGAAGATGTCAAGTGGTACATCATACATCGATATGAAATATGATATCTATCCGGAGTCATAAGTCCTAACAGGATGATACAAAATCACATCAAAATAAAAATAGATGTATATTATTATATAAACCATGGCAATGAAAACAACGGATTTCCTTTTGTTTGCTTGATGGAAAATTGTCACCGTATCCTCAAAGCTCAATCCCCTAACTCACTTTTGCAAAATGAGGGTTAAAAGACCAAGAATCCAATTATAAGGAAAGATTGAAACGAACAAGGCGATAATTTCCATTGACTTGCAACAATTACTAAAATTATTGTGATAACTGCAAAAGATGAAATCAGCCCAATAATTAACACTGATATTATCGACTTGGGAAATGACTCGTGATATATCGCAATACATGTGAAATATCACCAATAAATGTAACACTAATTATCTTTGTAGGACATCCTGAATAGCTCATGATGTGGTGTCCGATGATTTTGGCACATGACATTCACTTGAGGGATGATGGAATTTGGCAGGTTGTTGATGATCCAGGGTTATGTTCCTTTAGATTGGAGGTTCGAGATGTTGTGATAGCATCCTATGATGGATGGGTAACAATTCCTTCTCAAGAGACAGTGATTGATCCCGAGACTGCAACAAGTATAGATTTGCAATTGGCAAGTTTGGTGGAATTGCAAAGAAAATCGATAGGTATCAATGAAAACACTTTCCTCATGAGGGAGTGTCAGCTTTCAAGGTTACTCCAATGTTTTAAAAATCAGCCAACTTAGACTTGGACTCAGCCAAGTTGACCGAGTTGACCCTCGAGGGCACTAACTCGACCACCAAACCAACTCAGGGGGCCAGTTTGGTATTGAACTAGCAGGTTTGTTAGCAAACCAGTCCAAATTAGTCAAGTCCCTACCAGGTTGGTTCCCTACTGGCCAAGGTGCCCATTTGAGGGAAAAAAACAATTTTGTATAAAAAAAATTACCTAAACTAAAGTTTCTCACCCTCAACCCTAAAAGCACACTTCATTGATCATTCGTGATCATTTAGAGCCACAAGCCAACCTAGAATGATAATATAAAATTCTTAAAATTTTTCATATTCTTTATATTTCCCTTTCTACCCTTAAAGTTTTCATTTCTTTATATTTCCCCTTCTACCATTTTACATAATTTTTTTATATTATCATTAATTGTTTCAAGATGTTTGAGAGGGGTTCCAACCTCATCAGACCTCATACAATGAAAATAGAATTTCACATCCCATCCAAAATTCAGCAAACTTAACAGTTTTGAATTCCAATGAACCGAGTTGCACTGAATCAAAGACAAGTATACTAAACCATCAAAAGACACCAAATGTCACCCTACTCTACTACATGCCACCTATGAAATATAGGCCTACTAAAAATAGACATGCCAAAAATAGTAGTTCCAATGCCTAAAAAATAGGAGTTCTAGAATTTGAAAATAATTGTTCCAGTTACTAAACAGAAGACCTGATACAAATCCCATTCTGTTGGACAATATTGATCCAACCTCAATGGATAGAGGAGACTCACCTTGGAGATTTTGATCCTAATATTGATGACTTGGGATGGATTCGATTGGATTTGGATCCACTATTAGGAGTAGCACTAGGCATGATAAGCACTAACACAAGTCAAGGATCCCATTTCCAACAATGGCGATGAGTTTGATGATTGATCATGTTGATCAGTGATATGTAGTAGACTAGTAGCTTGTAGCATGTTGTTTTTTGGACTTTAGAGGTTATCTAGAGCCTCATTGATTATGTATTTTGTTTCAAATGTGTATTGCACTAGATGCAATTTTGATATATTCACCACTACATGGTATATACATCAACAAACTTTGCATATTTTGTCTCTAATGGTTTGGAATCTTTAAAATATATTTTTCATTAAAATTTTAATATGTTATGTAGTTTTTAGTAAACCAAGTCATAAAATTCAAATCAGTCCATTTTTTAGCAAGTCCGAGAAAATCCTTGATTGATTCTGAGGCTAGGACCAAATTTTAAAACATTGATTTACACCATGTTTGGGGGTGCTTCATGAGATTTGGGGTAGCTGGTGTATGATTAGCCCATGGATGGTCCGTGATGGATTTGCACATTGGAGATGGCTTACTCAGTGTTTGCTTGACCTCGGTTGGATGCATGCATGGCATTCTTCTATAGGACATTAGAGATCTTTACACAGTGTCGTGAAACTCTTCATTGTGGCCATAGGTAGATTGGTTTCTTGCTTGGAGAATGCCCTACATTGGAGGAGTATCATTTGGCATTCTAAAAGAGGGCTTTAAGCGCTAAACAACATGGGGCAGCTTGGACGCTTGCATGGAGGCATGGAGTTGGGTTGGGGATGCATGCGTTGTGATGGTGTTCATGCAGGAGTGGACCCAATGGAGCACGACTTAGGGGGAGCATTAGAGTCCTTGGAGGCTTGGAGGAGGAGTGTTGCACACATCTCGTGGAGCACCCTTGCATTGGAGCCTTGCTTGTGTACGACATCGCCTTGGAGCTTGACATGTGTATCCTGGAGTGTAGTTGTAGCACCACTTTTCACTCACTACTGTGTAGGTGTTACTACGCGGAATAACA
>ML787201.1:594401-606229 GCA_009831015.1 Picea engelmannii
TCCACAGTTGAGCAGATAAGCAGACATTTTGGTAAAGCCTCTATTCAAGATGAAAGAGTTTGTGTACTCAATTTGGAGCTCATGGAGACAACTTCCTTATTGAAAAAGGAAGAGATGACTCCCAGGTTGGGAGGGAGCACTGATATGTTATTGATTTATGGACAGTCATTTTTCAGTTCGAAAAATGGTCCAGGATGAGCAGTTCCTTTCCAATTCGGAAAGTGGTTTGAGATTTCTGACGGACATGCATTTTCCAGTTCGAAAAATGGTCTAGATCGAACGGTCATTTTCGTAATAAAAATGGTTCGATGGATTGTTGATGTACCATAAACAACGATTCCCCTTGTGGTTAACACAGGGAATGGTCTAGGACAGTCTCTCTTCTTGACGATCACTCTCAGTAGTGGTCAAGAAAACTAGTCCGCCTCACCGGATAGTCATTCTTTCGAAGCTCATAGTTGTGAGCAGTTTCGAAGAATGGTCCGTTTTGGAGGTTGGTGCAGGCAGTCATTTCCTTAGGAAATGGTCCGGACAGTCATTCCCTAGGGCAGATTCATTCTCTCCAGGTTGCACTTTGTTTAGTGTTGGAGGAATGGCCCAGATAGGCGAATGGTCCAGGTTCAGCAATTAGGGACAGGCATTCCCTAGGGAAGATTCATTCTCTCTAGGTTGCACTTTGTTTAGTGCCGAAGGAATGGCCTAGATAGGTGAATGGTCCAGGCTCGGAAATCGAGACAGTTATTCTTCCTTGCTTGAGAAGAATAGTCCAGATAGCTCATCGTTGATCTTTTACCTTATGAGGGCAGATGCTCTTCCAGATCTCACAGATGTGAGTGGAAGAATGGCCCAGATGATTCAGTTTATATCATAGCAATGTTTTTCTATGCAGGTTGATATCAAATGATATGATTGTTATGGAGACTGTATGTCTCTGGACAGTAGATGTATGCTACTGTGGTGGATGTATTCCACTGATTGTGACTATATGTCACTGATCAAGTATCTGTGTGCTACTTGATGTGGCAGTATACCACTGGATTGTAGTTGTGTACTACTCTGGATAAACACAATTGTTCTATTGAATGACATTGTTCTGATGATGACACCGATAGTGATGATGGTGCTCATCATCTAGTCATGAGATAGTCTATACGACTATGTTGATGCTACCGAGTAAATGGTATGTTTGTGCTCAAGACCATTACCTTCAAATACCTCCCTAGCTAGGAGAGAGTGTTGATATTATGGTCATTGCGGGAGGTATTTACCTCTTCACGTGTAAACCTGACGAGAATAGAATATTTCGGGAAGTAAGAAGAAACCCTAAATTAGTTGGCTAACAACCCTAGAAGACAAGTCGGCTCAAGAGGATAATTTGTATTAGGTTATTAGCCTCCAAGAGAAGAAGCCGGCTAAAGGAAATATTATATACTAAGTAAATAGGCACCCAGAATGAGAAGTCAGCCCAAGCAGTTTGCTAGTTTTAGTATAAATACAAGAGGCCAGTCTTCATTCTGGCAGGCATTCTCAGAACTGCAAAAACAACACTTGTGCGCACTGCAGTTGGCCAGTTTGTGCGCAAGTTTGGAGGAGAGTTGTCGTTGCAGTTGCCGCAGCTAGCAGATTTCGGTTTTGGCCTGGACTCTCTCTTGGTTAAGGTTTGGACTCTCTGATCAGCTCTTGTTACTCCTGTTTGGTGCGCTATCCTTGGAGAGAGGTGTGTTATCTTGTTTGGCTATCTAGCCTAGGGTTTGCTTCCAGAATGATTCTCTGTTAAGGTTAAGGTGCTCGGGGGTGGCTTCGGCCTATGGTTGGGTGACAATAGTGATATTGTCTATGGTTAAACAAGCACATCCATTACATTCTAGCACATATGTTAAGGCATGTACCGAGGAATATTTAACTTTTTCCATTTTTTTCCACCTATATATGAATATGATTAATTGGTTTTTCACTTGTATATGAATATGATTATACAAGTTCACATCTCTAGGTTGAACAATGTCCTTAATCTAACCTAGCATGATGTCCATCTACTCATACACCTCCCCAAAGACTGGCTAATCTAAATCTACAAATAGAATCATGTTATAAATTGGCTTGGAAAATTACAAAACCTACCTAGCCTATGACCAAAAATGATCATCAAGAACAATTTCCCTCACTGCATTAGCACCAAATCTATCAATACTCAAGTCATTCCACTCATCACACATCACAATAGCATCCAAAGCTCGTCTTACCCTCAATAGGCACCTAATGATGAGGAAATAATTACCATAAAAAGAAATGGACCCTTGTATGCCCAACGATAAGTTTCTTCCCTCTCTTGTACAAGTCATTAATCCATCCACAATCTCTATGCTTGACAATATCATGCATCAAAAGGTTCAATGTGTGCACCAAACATCAAGACCAAAATATGTGAGGATGCACCCACTCAATGATTCTTCCTACTCCCTTACAATTTGTTGCATTATTAAGTATTACATGAATCACGTTAGAAGGACCAACATCTAATGGTTTTCATTGTTCAATAGATGCAGTGATTTACGAGGATTCATGTGTTGCAAGAAACAATGCACCACTAGCCGAAACACCAAGAACATTTATCAAATGTCGGTTTCTAACATTTGTCCAACTAGTAGATACAATGGATACCCCAATATTCGCCCACTCATCTATAAACCATGATAGAGATCTTTGAATTCTTTCTCTTTCCCTATCCAGTAACAAATTTCTAGCTTTCTCATACCCGAGGCTCTTGTATCCTTGGGGGGCTTTGTTGATGGTCTAAACCATATCATGCTAACAAGGGAAGTGAAGAACATTGAATGGTATAAAACATGCATAGAGAAACCATACCACTTTTGCATCCACCTCATCCCTACCACCGACATCGAGTAAATTTGCTATTGTTCTTCTAGAGCCACCCCATGCACGCCATATGTTTCCACTAGCATGAGCAGAGGCAAATATGATGCTACCAAATCTAGACAGTGCGTCTAATTGGACTTTTTTCCTTTTTTTACCATGCACTCTTTCTGTAGCTTCCTCTATCCTTATGTATTTTTCTCTTTTCTTTTCATACATTAGGGAAAATTGAGATTCTAATGGCCCCCTTATTATCATCACTCGTTAATACCCACATAGATGTCTCCTCACATGGGTATATGAACTAGTGTAAGGTTTTCCTTAATGACATCATACCTACATAAAACTTTAGTTGTTCCACCCCTCTCCTCCCGTCAAGTTTTGTCACATACTTCAAGGGTGGTAATGAAGTTTTGCTTCTACCTTCATTGCTACCTTCATCTTCATCCCCTTCCAAATCTTCCTCATATTCATATAATGTGTCACTATGAGTATGAGCATTGTCCTCTTCTTCCCTCATGCTTATTCCCCACCAACACCATGAGAATCAAAAAACAAAACATACACCATAAGAAAAACATTGTCTTCAAGTTTTAGATGAACAACCTACAATAGAACGAGGGAGAAGAAGGAATAGAAAAGAGTAGGATAAGTGAAAATATCCACAAACAAACAACAGAAGGATAGGTTAAAAACTACAAAGAATGGGCCTTGGGCTTACCTCTTTAGCTCTTTAATTATTTTTAGTAGTGGAATGTGACTATGGTGGCCTTTATTCTCTCCTCTAAGCTCCCACAAATTTTCCTTCCTCAAATATCAACAAGAAGGCCATGTTGTCAACTCCAAACTCAAGCACACAAAGATGAATAAAATGAGGAAAATAGTGAGGGATAAGTGTTTTTGTTTCCCCCATGTGATAACCCTAAACGCTAAACCTACCCTCAAGCCCCAACTTAAAAAAAAAGGTTTTTTTCTTCATTTAAGTGGGAGCACTACATAGGGTCAACGAGCGTGCACGGGACGCAAGGAGCATGGGAGGGAGCATGGTAGAGTGTGGGAGGGAGTAGGCCACTCTGGACAAAGGAAAGGAGACCACTAGGAGGCCCAAGAGCACACTCCCATAAACGAGCATTGTTAGGAGCATGCTCTTGAGGCCACTCCCTGCACTCTCTTGCTCGGATCATGGTTCAAAGAGTGAGAACCAATAGGGCACTCCCAGTAATGTTGGGTTAAACCAAGCCTATGTCAATCTTGACTCACAAGTTGATGACAACAATTAACTGCACAACACCTCACCCACCAAAATCTTTGCTTCTTCTCCAAAGCATTTTCTTTTACAAAACCTTTTACTAATAAAAAATTCCTTCAAATACAAAAATAACTAATCAAGGCCAAGATCTTTATTAGGAGCACCCAAGGCAGGAAGTTCAGGATACTATGGAGTTTGGAGGTGGTGTTTGCTTGTAAATTTTTAATGACAAAAATCAACAAATGAAATTTCTATCAAACACTTAGCAACCTAGAGATAATTGTCTTGCATGAACTTCTGAAATGCCTCAAACCCACATTCAGAAATTACCATAAGCAGAAATACACATTGCTAAGAAAAATAGCAGTGGAAATAAACACAATGGGCAGCAACCCATAAAACTCAGAAATTTAGGCAAAAGCTAGGGAAAACCCCAATGTGGGGAAACCCAACAAGAGAGAGAGAGATTATTATTCAGCTTCAGGAAAGTACAGAACATCAGCAAGTACACATTTCCAGCCAAGGAAAATACCTCACAGCACCAAAACAGTCCCACTAAATTCTGCCTCGATTTCCATGCCAAATCCGTATTGCCCCAGAAATGGAAGCTCCTTGAAAACAGTGCCAACAGTCTGATGTACAGACTATACTGTACAGACTAGAAACAACAAACAATCTGCATTGAAAAATGTGCCCAAAACTGCCTCGATTTCTGTGCCAAATCCGTACTGCTGTACAGACTGTACGTATCCATACAGTACGGCCTCTCACAGCGGAAAAATAACTCAACCACAAAACAGAAAATCTTTCCTTGGGATTTGTGCCCTAGCTCCATTGGAAAATGTGTCCTCTTTGTTGCTCACTTTCCTCTCTCAAGCTTACTCAGAAAATCTCTCTTGCTCCTCCTCTCAATGTGTCTTGCACACTACCCAATGCATTCTTTTATAATCTGAAAATGACATTTTCCCTCCAAAGTGTATTTTCACCTTCCCCAACCCTAAATCCAAAGGCCAAGATTAGATCTTGCCTTTTTCAAGATCAAGGGTCACGATCCATTCCCTCCAAAATGAATCACTTGAAATATTAAAGTGATTTCACTTTATTATATAAGTGTTTTATGAAAATTAGAAGGTACACTTTATTAAAAAGTCACTTTAATAAAAGAACCACTCAAAACAACTTTATAAAAACTCATTACAAAGTTAACTGCCTGGTAGTGTAAACATAAGGTAACATCCGCATACAAGACAAAACATGCAGAGTACCTCCCGAGCTAAAAAGCTAACATTTCTGACTTGTTGAGAGGGCTATAAGGAAATAAATCTTGTCTGGCAGAACGATGTGTTGTTTCTTGGGTACTAGGTATTAAAATTAGTTAGGTTGACAATTGGAACTGTATTTCAATCATAACATGTAGATCAATCTCAAGGGAGTTTTTGACTTCTACCAAACCTTGAAAGCATCTTCAAAGCACATACACATTCTCAGATTTATTCAGAGGCATAACAATGCGTACAAGATTTGGACCTGCTTCATTGTCAACTAAATATTTAGCTTGCAATCTTTAGCTTCTAACCACTTATCTATAAGACCATATGTTGAAAGAACTCTTCAACATTACCAATATCTTTGAGGTGTTCCATTGATAACTAAGCTTCTCCTCCTTTGGACATAGATAACCAACTTTATGATTTTGATGTTCAAACATTGATGCAGGCCATCCCTAAAACAGTCGGGCATGTCCACAAACTTCCTTCTTCTCTAATTGCAGGACATTTCTAGCAATATACAATCCACCCAAGTCCTTGTCAACAATGTATTCAACTTCTTGAATTTTTTAAGTAGCATTTTGATTGCCAGCATGCTTGTAATAATGAGAGTTGTGTCAACTGATAGGGTAATTTTTGGTAAAGGACCCAGTCAAGGCAGGTTTGACTACAGTTTTTGGATATCAATTACAACTTTAATATGCCCTGTTAAAGTTCACCTCATAACAGTAGGATTGCACTTATAGAACTTAAACCCTACAGTGGAATTTGAAACTTATAAAATACCTCTCAAAACTTCAAATCTGCATAAACCAAAATGTTGTACAAAAGACTCAAGAGTTTAGACACTGCATATCAAGAGGTTAGATCATTACAGCAACAAACTGATAATAGATCTAAGAAAAGACATATATGACCATCTGATAAGTAAACTAGCTCAGCATCTTCCCAGTGGTTTATCAAATCAGCATAATAAATAGCTACAAAAATCATATCAGCACATACTAACTCAGCAACAGCCCAACAGTAAGAAGTAGAACAGATCTGGAAATGTGAAATCAGATCAACATAAGCAGGAAACATTTGGTTGACTTACTCGAACTGTAGATTTAGGTGCTCACAGTTGTTCTTAAGCACCCTACAATATCTGAGTAAGCGATATCGACATCCTGGCTGAACTTGAGAGTAATGAGGCCTATGTTCCTTGACTGGAACCTTGCTGACCTGAATCTGATTCCTCCTTCAATTTCAGATCAGACTTTGGAAAAGCAAGCTTTTCACTTTCTACGATCTCTGTATGAGCCTCCTGAGAATTTTAGGACCATCCATCCTCATCAAACTTCATGTCCATGCTGAAATGTAGATCCAATAAGCCTTGGATGTCTTGTTGTACCCAACAAAAATACCCTTGATACAAAAGGATTCAAGCTTAGTAATTTTCTCACCAGGAACATGAATGTATACTAGAAAACCAAAACCACAAAAATGTGATACCTCTAGTTTCTCCATAGTAAATGCCTTCTCTAATGTTTTGTCCTTCAAGATCTTGTGAGGACATCAATTCAAGATATAGACTATTGTATTACACACCTCTACCCAAAGACACACAGGAAAATTAACGTCATGCATCATGGCCTTAGCAATCTCGATCATGGTCATATCCCTCCTCTTTGCAACTCCATTCTGTTGTAGATTATAAGGCACTGTCAACTCCCTCTTGATCCCTACACCCCTACAAAACACATCAAAGTCCTTGGAGGTGTATTCTCCTATCTAAGCACTTTGATCTTCTTCCTTGTCTAATTTTCAACCAAGGCTTTGAACCTTTTAAACTTAAAGAACACTTTATCCTTAGTCTTCATAAAATAAATCCAGGTTTTGCAAGAGGAATCATCAATTAAGGAAACATAACACACATACTACTTGTCAATGATGAAGAAGACATAGGCCCACACACATCTGAATGGACCAACTCAAGAATCTCTCTTAATTTTTGCTTACTGGATGGAAAAATAGTCTTTGAATGTTTGTCAAGTGCACATCCCTTGCACGGTCCGGTTTTTGCAATCCCTGCACTACATTCTTCAAGAGAGAAAGTGATTCATAGTGTACGTGACCAAAGAGCTTGTGCCACAGCTCACAGCTTGTCACTATCATGCACTAGAGCATCATGCTTCAATGTATTAGCAAGTAGCCTATAAAGTCCCCCTTCTCTCGCTCCTTTGGCCAAAATTCAACCACTTTCTTGGTTGTAATCTCTGATAGTGCAGTGCTGATCATCGAACTCAGTTATACACTTCAAATTTGTGATAGTTGAAACAAAAAGAACATTCTTCATCAAACCAAGGACAAACAAAACATCACACAATTCAAGAACATCACCTTAAGACATTCAGAAAGTGATAGAACCCATAATAGTCACTAGATATGTAGCATTGTCACCCAACTTCACTTGTAAGCTAGCATCTTGTTCTCGAAATTTGTTGGAGATCTTCATGTTGAAAGTCACATGTCTCGATGCTTCACTGTCCACATACCAACCAACACCAAATGTAGTATTGGTGGAAAGGCGTGAAACCATAAAGAAAGAAATTTCTAGCTTCAATGCTAACTCATCCACTCTAGCTGTTGTTTTTGCACTACCTACAAACTACTTCTGTTGCTGCTTCCTCTTCCCTTCATCTCTGGACATTGACTAGCATATTGTCCATTCTTTTGACACCTAAATCACATCACATGACTCAAGTCCTTTATAACATGATCTAAAGAACCTATTTCTTCCTGCTTAGCCCTCTCAGGTCCTTCATTCTTTCCACCTTCCCTCACTTTCAAAATAAGAGAAAGGCCTTAGGTTTCATCTACTCTAGCATCCATTGTTTCTTGCCTTGCTTCTTCCTAGACGAATGCATCCCAAAGCTTCTCAAAAGTGTTCTCAAGCTCAGACACCTTGCACAAAAGATTCCCATGGTGGTGAGAAATTGTTTAGTGCAATGATCACTAACTCCTCATCATCAATCTTCATACCAATTGAAAAGAGTTGATATCTAAGCTCAGAGATCTTCATCAAGTAACTGGCCAATGTGTCTACATTACTCATTCAAGTATGGGTGATTTTTTCTTCAAAAGAAACTTCCAAGAAACATTGACACTCTGATATAGAGAAGTCAATGGTATCTCCTTCATCAATAGTCCTACAATATGAAGAATCAAGTGATCCTTCACAAAATCTAAGCTAATCATCTTTGCCTTCACAACTTTCTTTTTATACAAACTCAACTATTGGGGATCTATAGGAACTATAACCTTCCTTCAACTATGCTCCCAAGATCCATCTCCTCCATTAGCATCCGCAACTTGCATTTCCAAGGGGTGAAGTTGGAAGCTCCCTCTAGTCAATCACACTCTCTGAGAACTGACATACTATCCTCACAATCCTCTTGAACACAACTTTAAACAAAACAAATCAACCAAAATCAACAACCTATCACAGGTTCAAATCACCCCTCTCAGGCATAAAACTCACGCTAATCACTGGAGTTTATTGGGCATCACACTTTCTAACCTTTCAGAGGGATGGGTCTACACCAATCACTAGATCTTTCTAAGCATCACACTCGCTAAAATCTTCTGTTCTCAGTTCCCTCTCACAGGTATCTAAATTCTCCATGCACTTGATGGAAAATTTCAGCAACACAGCTTTGATATCATGTTAGAATTTTCACCTCATGACTGCAGATTTGCACTCATAGAACTTAAAACCTACATCTGAATCTGAAAAATTCTGAAACACCTATGAATACTTCAGATCTGCATAAACCAAAATGTTGTATGGAAGGTTCAATAGTGTAGACACCGCATACCAAGAAGTTAGATCATTACAGCAGCAAACTGATAATAGATCTAAGAAGAGACAGATCTGAAAATCAGATCAGTGAACTAGCTCAGCACCAGCCCATCTATTTATCAAATCAACTTAATAAATCAGCTATCAAAATCAAATCAGCGCATACTAGCTCAGCAATAGCCCAGCAGTAAGAAAATAACTCAAATTTGGAAATGTAAAATCAGATCAGCATGCTAAACAGCAATATACAAAAAAGATATCAGATCTGAAAAATCAGATTAGCACTTAATCTCTATAATAGCATGAACATCTCTTTCTATTATAATAAAAAGAAGATTGCTTAACAGCAAAATCAGCATGCTAAACAGCAATATACAAAAAAGATATCAGATCTGAAAAATCAGATTAGCACTTAATCTCTATAATAGCATGAACATCTCTTTCTATTATAATAAAAAGAAGATTGCTTAACARCAAAATCAGCATCTCCCCACCATACAATGCAAAACCAAACAGCATCTCACAGGCTCATAAAGAAAAGTGCTCTAACAAGAACATCACAATCTAGCACTACTCTTCGCTTAGCAAAATAAGAAATAGTATAATGAAGTGATGTTCCCCCCTTTCCTTTTATAGAGTAAAATAAGGAGTGAGTTACAAGGTTTAAACCCTAGACCAGGTCCAATAGAACCTAAGCAACTCATGCACCCTTCAAGAGAATCTTCACCAATAGTGTGCTTCTCAGTTGCCAAGGACACTTCTCAAGAAATGTGCCCCACATGTGCCAAGGATAGGTAGGCACATGCCCACACATGCCAAATCACCCACTTCACATATTTTATACAATACCACATGTTTTTATGCAACTTATGTAGTGTGCAGTCCAAGTAACTCCAAGGGTTAAAAAAATAGATGAAAAGGGGCTATGAGCCAATTTTCCCTCATGAGACTCTCTCCCACTGTTGTGTCCATCTCATAGCAAGTGACAAGCACTCTCCAAACAACAGGTAAACTAACATACCCAAGACCGCATCTTGCTAAAATTCAATGGTTGAGTTTGCCAACCATAACATTTGTGATTTCATTTATTTGAGCATCCACCAAAGCAGTTGGAAGAATGATTACTATATTTGACACAACATGGGGATTAGTGGAATGAAGACTGCGTTCATTCTGAGATGATTGATTGATACCAAAATAGATGGCTAGGGATTTTGATTTATGGGTTGACTGCTCTGAACTTTAACTTTTTTCACATTGATTGATTCTAGAGATATATTACCCATAGTTGTAGAACTCCCTTACTATTCCTGTTGACAAGAAGATGTCTCAATTGATTGTACAAGTTTTATAAATTTATCTAGCTATTATTGGACTGTTTTATGGTCCTTTTCTACTAAATTCTTGGCAGCTTCCTTTTCTTTCTTCACAGATTCATTGATATTGACCAATATAGCCTGGATGTTGGCTCCAACCTCTACAGTAATATGTTTCATTAGACACAGACATATGAGACATATGTTGCCTTGTATAAGTTTATTGTAGCCCTGTATCATATGAGCAGTGGTATGTGGGACTGCATCACACTTTCTGGTGCACATCAACCTACATTTTCCTTCAAAAAGTTATTCTTCAAATCTATAAATCAATACTAGTTGTGGCCCTGAAATCAACCACTGTCATCTGCAACAAAGTTGTCAACCATGCTATAATAGCATTCCAATCATCCAATCAATAATGACTGTCTTTTGAATATGAAAGAATATCTCCCTAGAGCAAAAACAACCTGCCAAACTCCATCATCCTCCAAGTCAGCATCATGGGCCAACATCAACGGACGCCACATCATGAACTCTCCAAGACATCTTGCAAAGACAATCACATCTCCATACAAGATCAAGTCGATCCTGGAATACAAAGCTCATGGTATAATCATCAAACTTTGCAAGGTCATCATCAACCAGTCAACATGAGAATCCCTCTCATGTACCTCAAATCCTTTGGCAACTGAACCAACTTGAACTAGGCCAACACCCTCATTTCGAGAGAATTAAGAAGTAAAAGTATCACCAAGGGAAACTCCCACTGTCTGAGAGAATCCAAAATCCCTCCTAGCTTTGTACTTCATAATACTCGCATTGGTTGCAACTCTACAATCAATCTCAACATCCTCCATCAAGGCATCACATGTTAATGTTTAAGCCATTATTATAGTTCTTTGCATTTCAATAGATAACAGCAACATAAGACAAGATCACTGAGAAATACACAATCACAAGAGACACAACATTTATCCTGGGAAACCCTCTAGGGGAAGAAAACCCAGCAAAACTTCCTTATTATAGATAACCAATACAATGCCAAGAGATAACTTAAACTAATGCAGAAGATCCTCTCCCAAAAGATGCGCCACTCACTCTCCTTCTCCAACTGCAGTCCCGAAACTTGTCTCTCAATGAGCAAGTGAGGTGTGTGTCTAAGTGAGGCACTAGCCTCCTTATTTATACAAATATGGCACGTGTGAAGTGTCTCTTCACTGGCAGGGCCAACTTTTCAAACTGGGTGGTTATAACCACCTTTATTATATTTCGGG
>ML787201.1:639945-657913 GCA_009831015.1 Picea engelmannii
TGAGGAGAAAGCCACCTTGCCATCTATCAGCGGAGTGCCCAAATATAACACTTTCAGGATGAGAGGAGTCTTGCAGGGGAAAAAACTATCAATATTGATTGATGGGGGAGCTTCCCACAACTTCATTGACTCAGCACTATTGAGGAGGAGGCATATACCCATAGTTGAATTTGAAGGATTCAAGGTGGAGGTAGCAGCTGGAAGAACTATGCCTTGTGACAGGTACATTCCCAATATGAAGCTTACATTGGGTAGGCATGATCTGATACAGGATGTCTATGTGATGGACCTTCTGGATACTAACATCATCCTTGGAGTTCAGTGGCTCAGTACGTTGGGGCCTATCACCACCAACTACAAGACCATGGAGATGTCTTTTACAGAGGAGAGTGGACGAAAGGTAGTACTTCGAGGCATGACAGGTAATTCTGCCAAGGTAGTTACGGCCAAGAGGATGGAGGCCATCTTTAGGAGGGAGGAGATAGTGTATGCAGCAGAATGTAGAATTTTAGCACGTGTGGACGAGCAGGGAAAGGTTCACTACACTCCAAAAATCAAAGAGATCCTTAACAAACACAGCAAAGTGTTTGGACCGATTCCACCAGGGGTGCCACCAGACAGGGGGTTCGAGCACATCATTGAGTTGGAAGCAGGAGCCAAACCGGTCACCACCACACCATACAGGCATCTGAAGAAGTATAAAGACGAGATAGAGAAAGCCATCAAGGAGCTCTTGGACATGGGGCACATTAGACCGAGCTCTAGCCCTTTTGCTTCTTCAGTAGTGTTGGTCAAGAAGAAAGATGGAACCATGCGCATGTGCATTGACTTCAGGGTGTTGAATAAGAAGACAATCAAAAACAGGTATCCTATACCAAGGATTGATGAGTTGCTAGAGGAACTACATGGGGTTGTCTATTTCAAAAAAATTGACCTACGCTCTGGCTACCATCAAATCAAAATGAGGGAGGAAGACATCCCAAAGACTGCTTTCAGATGTCATTATGGTCATTATGAGTTCTTGGTGATGCCCTTCGGGTTAACCAGTGCCCCAGCCACGTTCCAATCTTGCATGAACCATTTTTCAACAAACAATTGAGGAAGCATCTATCAGTGTTTTTTGATGATTTGCTTATTTATAGCAAGACGTGGGAGGAACACCTTCGACATGTGGACCAAATTCTGTCAATCATGGAGGAGCAGTCATTGTACGCTAAGGAGCCCAAATGTGAGTTTGGAATGACAGAAGTGCTTTACTTGGGACACATCATCGGAGCAAAGGGGGTACAGGTACATCAGGAGAAGATTGAAGCCAGTGTGGAGTGGCCTACTCCTAAGACACTCACAAAACTAAGGGGATTTCTAGGCATGTGCACTTATTACAGGAAATTTGTCAAAGGGTTCTCTCAGTTATGTGCACCCTTGACCGATTTGACTAAGAAAGGAGCCTTCAAATGGAGTGAGGAGGCTCAATGCACATTTGACAAGGTGAAAAAGGTGATGAGCATGTGCCCAGTCCTAGCCCTACCAGATTTCGGCCAGCCTTTTACCTTGGAATGTGATGCTTCAGGAGAAGGTATAGGGGTTGTACTGATGCAGAACAGGCACCCTCTTGCCTATGAGAGCCGAAAACTCAGGGGACCTGAGCTGCTTTAAAGCAATTATGACAAAGAAATGTTGGCTATCATGCACGAACTAGCCAAATTCAGGCAATACCTGGTAGGTGCACAGTTTGTGGTCAAATCAGATCATAACAGTCTTAAGTACCTATTGGAGCAGAAGGACTTAAATGAAAGGCAGCAGAAATGGGTAAGAAGAATACAGGCCTATGACTTTGACATTGAATTTGTCAAAGGGAAGAACAATGTGGTGGTTGATGCATTGTCCAGGAGGCCATCCATTTATGCCATGACAAATGTATCTGTTGACTGGAAGGACCACTTGGTGATGGAGTATGCAAAGGATCAGTTCGCTTGTCAGCTAATGGATGGACAGGTACAAAATGATAACTTCAGGATTATGGACAGCCTCATCTATTACAAAGGCTGAATCTTTTTGGTTCCTAGATCAGCCTTCAAGGCCAAAGT
Source organism: Picea engelmannii (assembly GCA_009831015.1). Lineage (NCBI taxonomy): Eukaryota > Viridiplantae > Streptophyta > Pinopsida > Pinales > Pinaceae > Picea > Picea engelmannii. The sequence goes on from ML787201.1 coordinate 642,033, forward strand.
GTTGCAGGCATGTCATGACTCACCAATGGCAAGGCACCAAGGGATTGGTAAGACATACAAGCAGGTGAGGGAGAGGTTCTCATGGAAGGGCCTCAAGGAGGATGTAATGAGGCATGTCAAGGAGTGTACTACGTGCCAGGAGAACAAGGATGAGCACACTCACCCGACAGGGCTACTACAACCCCTACCCATTCTGGAGCACAAGTGGGAAAGCATATCCATGGATTTCATCATAGGGTTGCCAAGGACGCAGGGGAAAGACTGCATTTCCGTAGTGGTGGACAGGTTGACGAAGTTTGCACACTTCTTCTCCATAGCAACAGACTTCAGCGTAGCACAGGTGGTCGAACTGTTTTTCAGGGAGATCTTCAGACTGCACGGCCTACCCAAAACCATTGTCAGTGACCGAGATAGCAGATTCATGGGTACATTTTGGCAGGAGTTGTTCAGACTAGTTGGTACGGCCTTGACCCCTAGTACCAGCTATCATCCTCAAACGGATGGACAGACCGGGATTGTCAACAAATGGGTGGAAGGTTATCTCAGGAATTATGTGGCAAGGAAGCAGAAATCGTGGGTCAGATGGTTGCACCTAGGAGAATACTGCTACAACACCACCCATCACATGTCCATAGGCATGACACCATTCAAGGCATTATACAGCTATGATCCACTCTCTTTCGTGGAGATTGCGTTTGGTGACAGAAGGGCACCGATGGTACAGGATTGGGTACAGCAGAGTCAAGACATCCTCAAAGAGCTGAAGGATCACTTACAGAGAGCACAGAACCAACAGAAGGTCCAAGCAGATAAGCACAAAGTTGAGCGTACCTTTGAGGTTAGTGACTTAGTTTATCTGAGGCTCCAACCATACAGGCAGGCTTCTATAAAAAGAAGCGGAGCAGAGAAGCTACAGCCACGCTTCTTTGGACCCTACAGGATCAACAGGAAGATAGGGGTCGTAGCTTATGAGCTAGAGCTTCCACAAGGCAGCAGGATACACAATGTCTTCCATGTGTCCTACCTGAAGAAGGCCATCTGCCAACACATCACACCCATTGAGGTGTTGCCTCCCTTGGACGAAGAGGGGCAACTTGTTTTGATTCCATAGGAGATACTGGAGGTTCGAAACAAAAGGCTCAGGAAGAGAAGCATCAAAGAGTACCTGATCAGATGGAAGGACCTACCCATTGAGGATGCCACGTGGGAGAATGAACAGGTGGTACGTGAGACCGGTTTAGAATTGCTTGAGGACAAGCAATTTCTAGCAGGGGAGACTGTAATGTCCCCCGCCTCTTGATGAAGAGGTTTGGGAAGACTTAGTGGTCTAGGCATCCCCACTAGGCCATAGTCTCACACAGAGGGGAAAAGTYGACCAAACTAATGTTATAGTTTTAAGTTGACTTAGTAAAAAGGTGAAAAGAGTTAAAAAGGTAACTCAATGAAGAAATAGAAGCGTTGGAGGTTGAGTTAGGAGTTAACCCTAGGGGTTAACTTAACTCAATAGGGAAACAGAAAAAAGTATAAAGATGAGGCTAGGGCGCACCTCTCAAATCATCTTGGATATTTGATATTTGCTTGTTGATGCTCTTGAGCATACAGTTTTGAGGGTTTTGATATTACAAACCCTAGTGAACAACTCAGTGGTGAAAGATTCCACTCACCTTGTTCCAAGCTTGGTCTCGGGGATGAAATACTCCACCCACACCATTCTATAGCCATCATCAATTCAGGAGGATTAGCAGGGCCATACCAGTTGGATCAACAGGGTTGTACCAATTAGGGTTTCCARCAGGGGCGCACCATTGGATGAGGAAGAGTTTGATCCARCCTATTGAAGAAGCTTTGGAGGGTTTCAACATTAAGGTTTTGCTTGCAAGCCCTAGCTCATCAGTTTTGAGGCTTCTTTGAGGAGTTATCACGTCCCTATCATTTGTCTGCAGGTTGGGACGATTTCAGGAGGAAGAGGRCAATTTGGTGATTCGGTGTTTCTCAGATCTAGAAGGCCATAGGGCAGATCTAACCTTGAAACTTCTCTCAGGGGTTTTTCGTTGCCCAATCTATCATCCTAGAGAGTTTTAGGGGATTCAGAGCCCTTATTCAGCTAGGCCGAATTGTTGGCCATATTCAGGGTTTCAGGAGGGTCGTACCAGTTTAGGGTTTTTGCAGTTTTAGGAGGAAGCTTCAGTGTTTGATGCTCCATACTTCAGGGGGAGGCTACTATTGCCTTGATCTATCATTGCGAGGAGTTTAGCAACATTTGGGGGTCTTCATCTTCAAGAGGGTCGAACCCTTGATCTACATTGTCTTCAGCAGGTTGTACCAGCAAGTTGTACCAGCAGCTTGAGGGTTAGGCTAAAACCCTAGTTTTGTAGTTGAGCGTTCATCTTCTATTGCAGCCTTTGGGAGGCTTGATTTGTATCTCCGGGAGCATTTTGTATGCAGCTCTATTATTGTCTTGAAGCCATCTAAAGCTATTCCAGATCTACTTCTCTATTTGTATCAGGTGCTTGCTTTCTTATAATAAAGTTCAGATCTTGTTTGTGGTTCCCATCTTGTGTGTTGTTGATGATCTTCATATGATTACAATGAGTCTTGTATAATCTGTGGCTGAATAACTGAATAAACCCTAAGGCCGAAATGTTCATGGCCAACCTGCATACACAACAATTAACAATCAAGTCAATAGTTAGTTAGTGTTTCCAAGCAAAAAATTGGCTTGGGAACATTACATTGTCCCCAACTATTGTGTATTACTAAGGACCTCAATATGTAACAAAAGCACCCTATTTTAAAATTGTACTATCATCAAGAGTGGAGGCATCATCGTGTTTGTGATTCATACCTTCTTCTCTGATGATCACATCTAAATAATGTAAATAGACTATTGTGTTGGATAAGAGTTTGATGCCATTAGCAAGGGCCACTCACCTGAGGAAATTACTCTGCAAGCTCTTGGTGTTGACATCTCCAATATGCAAATAGAGGATGAGAGCAATTGGCTCCCCTTTACCTTGTGCAGGGTGCTTATAAGCTTTGGTCTACCTCCTTTGCTAGTTGTGCTTTACTATTACTTATTTAAACTTAGATTTAGAGTCAACTGCTCGATTACTGTCCACTTTGTTGAGAGATGTGTTAACCACTCCATTTATAGATATGACTGCATGTTGTACACTCAAAGTCCCATTGACCTATGTTAATAATTTGTAGAAATTAATAAAATTTCGATTGCATTTTCTTTCCATATCTAGGCTCTCATGAATATTGTTGGTGTTTTTGTTCTCCTATTTATTTATATGTCAAGACATGTTATAAAATTTGTTCTTTTACTCTAGTTTAATGTCATGACACTAAACTCGCAGCTTAAGGTGAATCATACATTCAACACCCACCCCCACCTCCAATTGCCTTTGTCACCCCTCATATTGTGTGAGGAGATATCCAATTGCACAAGATAGATTATGATGATATCTATTGATCATTTGGCAGATACAAGGATACTTTATGGATGCACATAGTTCCCCTGACATTACCCTTATGGTATATTTTAATATTGACTCATTGGTCAGTGGTTGGGTGCATGATGTTTAGAGGGAAGTGGAGAGTGCACAGATTTATGTTGATATCCCCAGCGTTCAGCACAAGTATCAATGACAATTTGATGCATTTTTTATGATATGATGCTACAATTGGTACATGATATGAGCACTTTAGTTAATTATTTATTAGCGAGACATAGTGAGATGATATTGATCATATGTTTTGCCCAGGTGATGATGCTTCCTAGCATAGTGGGATGTATTTTGCGTATATGTTATTTGTTAGTGGATCCTTACCTAATGACCCACTTTCACTGCGATATGGAGACTATTATTGATGGGTTTGATGATGTTACACTTCCTAGTGTGAGTACCCTAGATCTTGATGTGATTTTGATGGTTATATCTCATTATTGGAAGCATATGCTATAGTTTTTGAGGGAGTGCTCTCCTCCTAGCACATATTTTCATGTTGATGTTGTTACTTTGAGGTGCGTTGACCTCACTTTTGACCACATGTGGCTTCCACAACTTGAGCGTTACACTATTTTGGTTTAGAGCTACCTCTAGTGCACACATGTTGCGCTCTCCTACATGTATCAATATTTTATTCATTGAGATGAGCCGTCCCCTTGATCTTGGATGGTAGTTAGGCTTGGTTTGACTTGGCACATGATTCATGGTGGTATTTTATTGTTAGTTGACATCTTATTCATTGGATCCATCTCTTATTACTTATTTAGAGAAGGTAGTTGCACTTGGGAGAGAGGGCGCACCCTTGTTGAGCCCACACGTGACACATAGAGGGATGTTTTCACACTTGTTTCATGGCTTTGATGGAGGTTATCACTTTGGAGGATACATGTGCTGCCTTTCTTCCTTTATTGGCACAACTTGAAGATACTTTGGAGAACTTTGAGGGTACGCTTGATCCACACATGTGGGTCGCTAAGGAGGTTAAAACCTAGCTGTTCCACCTATTTTGAGCTTGTTGGTTATTCATCTAGTGGAGCAATCTTCTTTGGGAGGGTCTTATTCATGTACTAACTTGGTTCACTTCTTGATTTGAGGAGACATCCATGGCTTGGAGATTGTCATGTGGCATTAGTCCGCCATATTATTTCATTTGTTTGACTCGTCCTCTCAAGTTAGTTGGAGAACATTAGTAGTTTATGCTTTCCTAGAACAGATCAAGGATTTGTTAGTGAATATTATTACTCTATTGTGGAGTTTGTTGAGCCAAAACTCTATATATTTGAGGCTCCTCCACTTGTGATGGTTGTTGAAAGTGTTCATAATATTGGATTATATATGTTCTTGTCTTGGAATGGTGGTGCTATCTTGTTTATGTGAGGTGATTTCCTTGGTATACATGTGCTGAATTATATTGTCCATTTGTGAATGTCAAAGCTACAAGGAGCCAAAGAGGAGCAATGTTGCTACATTGGAAAAGATTAGGTGTGATAGTTACTTCTCCCTGATCCCTTTACTTATTTATTATGAAAATTGAAACTACTTGCATCTAATATCTTACAAGTTGTTGCATTAGCTAGATTTTCTTAGTGAAATCACCCTTGAATTTGTCTTGAAAGTGGAACCCCTACAGACCCTTTCCTCTTCCAAACCTTGTGACACTTACCAGCCAAACTAGGGCTTCTGTAGCACGTAATTTGCAGCTTATTTTGTCCCTAAATATTTGTTGGAGCAGCCCTCTAAGAGGCCAATTTGACCCCATAGCCCAATCTGAAAAAATAACGCACGGATCTTCCCCTTTCAACCACCCAAAATTCATAAAAAACCTCAAAATATTTCTGTTTTGCAATCTGAAAATTAACAGCAGCAAAAACCATATTTCAGGTTGCTATTCAAGTCATATAAACCTTAATTAGTAACTTCAAACATTGACTTGAAATTTCTGAATGCAAATCCAAAATTTCCAGCATTTTATTTTACATTGGATTTGCTAATTAGCCTAGATGTCTTCTGTTGATGTTTCAATAAGCAAGGTTAAGCATGAARTTCATTCCAATTTTAGCATATAACTTAACCATAACCAATAATGTTGCAGCAACCAAGATCACAAGAAGAAACACCATGCACAAGAACACAAGAAGTATCCTAGGAAACCCTTCTCAACAAGGGAAGAAAACCCAGCCAAATCCTTTGTTATATTCTTCAAGAGAAAGACCTTCACCACCAAGAAAACCTAGCACACAAGAGGGTGCTTAAACCCTAGAAGACTAGCACCCAAGAGAGGTGTAAACTTTTCCCAAGAAGGTGTACTTGCTGAAATTTCCAAACTCACACAAAGATATGATTCCTCAATGGAGAATTTACCTTTACTTATACTAGACTACAGAAGTGTCTATTGGCACAACAGGGCCGACCTCACTAGCTCACAATATAATTAATGTTAACCAGATTAATTATCTTTTACATTAATTATTAATCACATTAAGGTGGGGCCGACCTGTATCCTTTACATTACAATTAGGGTTACAGGCAGGTCTGACTCTTGAACAATATAGCAAGGGATCTTATACACCCACTAGTGCTCATCCACTAGGGGCACATCCATAGGGATGTCTATATCTCTGGCTCACTGCATTACATAGAAGAACCACTTCTTCACTAGTGCTCAACCACTAGGATCACATTCACATGTGCTCGTCCACAGGCACGTTCACTCAACAAATCTTCTTTCCCACTGCATTAAACAGGAGAGTCATCTGGAGTTTCTCATCAACTCTCTGCTCAGAGGAGGCTAATACATCATCTTCATTTCTGTTCTCATGATGATGCACCCAACACTTTGGGATTTCACATGTTCACCTTGTGCTCAGCCATAGGCACGTCCAACTCTGCAAATCTCCTTTCTCACTGTGTTACACAGGAGAATCATCTGGAGTTCTTCTCAACTCTCTGTAAGGAAGAGGCCATCTCTACGTTCCAGCGCTGTCTCAGATAGGAACCACACACCCCTCTCAGGGGCTTTCTCTTAGGTTTGTGTCCTGGAGAATGTCTCACATAGCTGCAATCATAAACATCTTCTTGTTTTGTACCTTTCAAATAGATTAATTAACTCCAAGTGCAGATCTGAAATCTTACTTTATCATTATCAAACCCTAGACTAGATTAGTCCTAAGTCCTTTCATCCCTTACTATTTCATAATACTTTGGACTTAGACTATCTTAGCAATTCCCCCATTGAGTTAGAGAGGAAGTAGCCTAAAGAGAGAAAGATAAGGCTATCAATGTGACAATGGATCAGTGTAATCAGAACCGGACCAATCGACCCCAAAAAATGTGAACCGGACCAAAAAACCGACCAACCAAAAAATTCATAAAATATTAAAATATTGAAAAAAAACACATATATCCATGTGCATCCATATGAATCCAAACCATTTATACACAAATATGTGAAGTTTCTCATTTATAGAGAAAAGTAAGACTGCATATAACCAAAATAGCATAGAGTGCAAGACATATTTGAACCAAAATACATCAACAAAGAGGCTCTAAATGGCCTCAGAGTCCAAAAAAAAGCATAAATGATTATACTAATCAGTAGCTATAGTCTAGAGTCTACACTCTACAATTTGATCATATGGTGCTAAGTAGAATCATCAGAATCTTCATCCTCCTAATCCTCATCACCCTCAGAATGACCAGACTCTACAGTGGAATTCCAACTTGATTTCCCTCGCGTTAAAGTTAGTGGTACCCATCCAACATTCAAATCCTTTGGTTGTGGAAGTGGGTCCAAGTCCACCCAAGAAAGGTCTTCATTGTCAAATGTTGGTGCCTGACTCTCCACAACCCACTCTGACGAGGGATCAAAGTAATCCAAGACTATGTTGCATGATTCAAGGGTCTTATTTAACAATTGGTGGCACGTCAACCTAAGGTTGTATTGAACATAAGCCATATCATTCAATTGTTTTTGTTCCAAACGGTTTCACTTACATGCTCAAAAACTCTCCAATTGCATTCACACCCAAAAGCAGTGCATCTTTGGCTCAATATCTAAATTGCAAACTTTTGCAAATCAAGGAACTAGCCACCAAACTATCCCCACCAATAGGCTGCAATAAGAGTTCAAGGCAAAGAAGCTTCACGAAATGACTTTGAAACTTCCACTCAACTTTTGCAATGAATAATATAATTTGAAAACTTTGAAATTTCTTACCCAGTGAATCCCTTTCTCTGCGTCGTATAGCCATAGCCATGTTGAAGGTGCCAATACTCTCATTGAAATGCAAGAGCTTACTATGTATCTCATCTTGTATCTTGGGATCAAGGACCATGTGCTCAAAGCCTCTGTACAATCCCTCTTTTACCTCCCAATCTACTTCAAAATCTTTCGTATAATGGTACCTTCAAAGTTCAGAAAACAAAAAATATTCACCAATTGAATTTGAATCTTTGGCTAAGCTTTTGTAATGAATAACAGAACTTAAAATCTTTGAAATTACATACCTTGAGTTTAAGCAATAGCCAGGCACATGTAAAGGTCTATGGAGTTTAAAGATAATTGTAGGAACGGATTCAAATGGATCCTAGCTACCACTGGTTATTTCACTAGGTGAGTTGAGTCGATACCCACAAAGAGGACAACTGACAATGTCATCAAGGACTTTCTAGAGGAAAGAATTATTATTAGGTTTGGTGTCTTGACTAAGATTACAACCAACAAGGCCAAGGCCTTCAGTGCAGTAGAATTATCAACATTTTCTTTTGACTACGGCATTGTCCTATCTCATTTGTCAAATTTTACCTACATGGGAATTGCTTAGCAAAGTCAAGCAATAAGAATTGAATGGCCATCATCAAAAACACTCTGGGAGATAACAAAAGGAAATGGGACAATAAATTAAGTATGCTCTATGGACAAATAGAATAACAAAGAAACAAGCTACAAGGAAGATCCCATTTGAGTTGGTGTATGCAAAGGAATTAATTTGCCAGTCCATGTAAAGATCATGGTATACCATTTATTGTAGCATTTTACTACAAATAAAGAAGTAGTTCAAGCGAGGGTGAATCAACTTATGAAACTAGACGAGAATCAAAGAAAGGCATTTGATCATCTTGTTTAGAGTCAAAATAGAGTCGGCAGAATATTTGACAAGAAGGCTCATACGAGAAAAAAGGGAGATCTGGTCTTGATGTGGGATAAGAGAAATGAAAAGCCAAGGAAGCACGGTAAATTCGACACATTGTGTTTTAGACCTTACAAGATCAAAGGTATAGCTAGCACAAACTCTTTCTACCTTAGCTACCTGGATGGAGAAATGTTGCAATAACCTATAAATGGGCAAATTTTAAAGCACTATTGCTTTGATGGCAATTAATGCCATAACAACTTTGTAGAAGTAGGAATGAATAAGCTCGTGTGAGCAGTAACCTAATGTTAAAATTTCTCTTAAGCAGTTAAGTGTATTCAGTATTCTTTAACTTTTAACAATTAAAACAATAATTGCATACATAAAGATCACTGAAAGAAAGACATCCATAGTATACACAAGATTTATGCTAGGAAACCCTGGGGGAGAAAACCCAGCAAAGCTTCTTCAATATAGATTTGTCAACAACTACAATGTCTCTCTCCAAGAGAGGTCTCACAAAACAGAAGATAGACCAGAAACCCTAACCAGAATAGGGTAGTGCACCACTAAACCAAGATAGACCTCCAACAAATAACCAAAACCCTCCACGAAAACAACCCTACTCTGTAGCTGTGTCTCCTTCTAAGACTTGCACATTTTTCCTTGAGAGAGAGAGCTTGTGTTGTGTGTTCTCCAAATGAGGCGCCTAGCCTCTTATAAATACAAGTTGAGTCACCCTGTAATTAGGTCAAGGCCGACTTGTACAAATGACACTTTCTAATGTACATTCTACTTTTACACAGGCACAATAGGGTCGACTTTACAAATACAACATAATATTATTCTTTTAGGGTTTTGACTTGGTCTAATACAATACATATATAATAAGAATATCTTTCGAAGCTACTCAAACTTCAACACTCCCTCTTTGTAATGTCCCCATTTTGGGACATTTAACATTATAGAGTGTTATGCCTACCAGAGTAGCCAGATAGGGGTGACAAAGAGTTAGGGAGATATTGAGGGGGTTTATTGGGCCCAACTTGCATCGTTCATCATCAGGATCCATTCCGCACAGCTTGTCTTTGGTTCCGTTGCATTCCGACGATTTCTGTAATTTTGAGTTATTATGGGTCATATCTTAATTAAATTCACTAAGAAGGTCATAATGGGCATATTACTTGGAGAAACCTCTTAGTGTAATAGATCATTGGAATCGGGAAGAAGAGCACTACAGGATAAGATGATGAGAAGTGACTTTTAGTGGCCGAAGCAGCCATAAGGATGGATAAATCACTTTTTAGAGGTAAAATGGTTAATTAATTAATTAATTAAGTGATTTAATCAAGGAATAATAAAATAAAGTAAAAGTCACTTGGAGGGGAAAGGTCAACAGCGAATTAGGGTTTCGGGAAGCTATAAAGGAAGGGTAAAGAACCTAATTCCTCATTATGTTAGGTTATGATTTGATGTGGAGATATTTGCAGAGGAGGAGGAAATCGACCCCCTTGTTGTTTTGTGGATTTCTAGAGGAAACCACCACCATTGATTGGTTCTGGTGTTGAGAGACACACCCTAGCCTATCGAAGATACCATCCAGGTATTTCACCGTACATTACAGTGTCCAGTTCAGTGATTGCACAACTCAGCTAGTGAGGGCGCAAGTGTTTGAGAGAGGGTTTGTGCGGCCGCTTGTGATAGTTCGGATTTGACCGATTCCTTCCGACCCATTAGAGAGCTAGCCATGGCGCACCTATTGAGCCATCTGTCGTTAGTTTCTGACGGTGGAATCTTCCGGAAAGCGGAAAACAGTCATTCAGGGCACAGCTCTAGAGGAAGCGCATTTGGGGTTTCAGGGAACATTCCGGGACAGATCTAAGAAATCCCTTCCAACCCATTACAGAGGAGACCAAGACGATCATTTTGAGCTATAAATCATCAAATTCCGCCAGTGGAATCACTAGGGCGCACTCATTGAGCCCAGGAGGTGCGCAAACCCCCAGTTGGTGAGATCCAGAGCTTCAGAGATCGGATCTTCAGTCCGACAGTCATTAGGATCAGTCTAGAGGCCAGGGCGCATCTTTTGAGACATTTTCCAGCTCATTCTAAGGGGTATCGCCATCAGGGCGAGTTTTCTGGATTCTACAACAGTTACCGTGAGCTACCAGACTGTTTTTTATCGATTCATCCGTGCATGCGCAGACTAGCACCCATTCTTTTGGTCACGAGTATTTCTTATCTATTATTTTGTATTCCAATGACGATCCATGAGATCTAACTGACAATTATCATATCTGCTGCCAGTTATTATTGTATTTCCTGTTTTTCCAGCATTATATATATATATATCAATGAATTGTGTTGTCCTTATTTCGCATGCATTGACTTATACTGCTAAAACATATAATAAACCGGAACACACATGCAAAAGTCACCAACATCATCACACAGTAACTCAAACGCATTCAAAAACCCCCAGAGTATCAAATTCAGTAGCCAAAACCGCAGTTCAGCAGTAGATATCCAGATCAGTTGGATCAAGGGTATTTCACTCTTAGCAAGGAAGTTATTCTTCCGGCACGATCGTCACGACAACTTCTACACTTTTGTACACTTGATCATTGACTTATTGACTTTCCACGAATCTATATTGAAGAAGTTTTGTAACCACATCATGCATCCAGGGTCTCATCATCCTTCCGGGTTTTATGTCATCACAGGGCTTCAGCTAGTTCATACAGAACTAGGCAACTCGCCAGCTCACACAGAATCTGGCATCTAGTTCATACAGAACTAGTAACCTCGCCAGCTCACACAAAATCTGGCATCTAGTTCATGTCATGTATGTGTTATAATCTTTGCACGACTAGAATTTTTTACCGGTTTTTGTGTCCATTTTTGGGCGGTTTTTCAACACATGGTTTTTCGCCGATGGTTTTCTATTTTTGGTTAAGGAATTAGGATTGTTGACTAATCTGGGTCATTGGATTAGGGTTTTGGATGTCGTTGGCTCCTATATGTATATTGTATTGTAAACAATGTATGAGCTGAATGAATATAGAATATGTTGGTTTTCCCGGTTTGGGTTTCCAGAGGAAAAATCTCTGTGTAATGTGTGTATTTGGCATTGTATCTTTTCTGTTCTTTTATTGAAAATATGTTTGTAGTAAATTATTGTACAAGCTTAAAATCTACATTTGGTATCAAAAGCAATTATTGGCTTCAGGGGGACACCTTTGTCGTCATGGGTTTGGCTCGTGACTGTGATAAGCCTTGTTACAGTGGGAGATCTGTGGTATTGATTCTTCAAGTGAAAAGAAATGGCAAGCAGTTCGAAAATAGAGATCGAGAAATTTAATGGGCAAAGTTTTGAGTTGTGGAAGCTCAAGATGGAAGATCTATTGGTAGACAGAGATCAGTGGATCCAGGTACTGCACCTACAGGAACATCAACAAATGATTGGAAAAATTTGGATTGAAAGGCGAAGAGCACAATCCGATTGTGTCTCTCAGATTCAATATTACTGAATGTGTCAGGGGAAGCTATAGCCAAGGAGTTATGGAATAAGTTGGGGAACTTGTATCAATCTAAGTCCATGGTAAATAAACTATTCCTGTGGAAGAAGCTGTATAACCTGAGGATGAGAGATGGAGACTCGGTGACAGAGTATCTGAATGCCTTCAACACTATGGTAAGTCAATTGTTATATGTTGAGATTAAAATTTCAGATGAAGATAAGTGTATCAGTTTACTATGATCTTTACCAGACTCGTGGGATAGTCTGGTTGTGGCCATAGGTAGTAATACAACTACCTTGAGTTTCGATGATGTGGTCTTATCCTTGTTGTTGAAGGAGATGAGATGGAAGAACATGGAAGGACAGAGCACAGATGCATTATTTGCAAGAGGACACTCCCAGGAAAGAAATAGATCTAAGTCCTCAAGTGGGAGATCCCAGTCTAAGGGTAGATAGTTTGTAAAGGTATGTTGGAGATGTGGAAAAGAAGGGCACTTCAAGAAGCAATGTAGATCCAAAAGCGTTGAGAAAGTAAAGGGATTTGAAGGTGCTCCCTCTACAGAAGAAAAAACCTCCAAGGAAGAAGGAGGAGATGTGTACTTGGCTTTTTCAAGCACACATGCAGATCATGAGGTATGGTTGGTTGACTCAAGTGCATCATTTCATATGACTCCCCATAGGGAGTGGTTCTGTGAATATGAAAGGTTTGATGGAGGTAATGTTTTCCTAGGTGATGACTCGACAGCCAGAATCATAGGACAAGGAAAAGTCAAGTTGAGGCTCATAGATGGAAGGATTAGAACACTGTATGGTGTTCTGCACATCCCAGGATTGGCCAGAAATTTGATTTTTGTAAGCAAAATGGACGATGCAGGGGTAAAAATAGTATTTGAAAAAGAAACCTGCAAGATGGTTCGAGGAGCAATGGTGTTGCTGAAGGGGGTTCGGATTGGAACTCTGTATAAGCTGCAAGGAAGCACTATTAGTAATGGGTGTAAATTGTAATAGTTCCATTGTTCCTGATATTGGAGCAAAAGAAGAAAAAACTCCTACAATCTCTGGAGAAAAGGTTATCTTGTGGCATCAAAGACTAGGGCATATCGGAGAGAAGGGTCTTCGACTACTACACGATAAAGGTATGGTTGAAGGTATGTCTAACGCCTCTCTGGATTTTGATTTATGTGAACATTGTGTATATGGGAAGCAGAGTCAGGTAAGATTCCCCTCTGGTGCAATGAGGGAAGAAGGATTTTTACAGCTAGTGCACAGTGATGTGTTTGGACCTGTGTCAGTTCCATCATTGGGAAAATCTGTGTACTATGTCTCATTTATAGATGACTTCTAGAGAAATACTTGGATATATTTCCTCGAGAAGAAATCCTAAGTCTTTAATAGGTTTAAAGAGTTTAAGGCTCTTGTTGAGACTCAAACAGACAAAAGATATAAGGTGTTGAGGACAAAGAATTCTGCGGGAATAAATTTGAAGAGTTTTGTAAGAAGTGTGGTATAGCAAGGCAGAAGACTACTCCTTGTACACCTCAGTAGAATGGAGATGTAGAAAGGATGAACAGAACGTTGATGGAAAAAGCAAGGTGCATGTTTAGTGGTGTCGGATTAGGGAAACAATTATGGGCAGAGGCAGTGGGCATTGTTTCCCTGGATTGTTGACTACGTAACCTTGTAACCCCATGTATGCAAAGAAAACAACAAGTGGGAGAATGTTGGGTATGTGTTATATTTTTTGCACGACTAGAAGTTTTTACCGGTTTTCGTGTCCGTTTTTGGGCGGTTTTTTGGCCCATGGTTTTTCGCCGATGGTTTTCTATTTCCAGTTAAAGAATTAGGTTTGTTGACTAATCCAAGTTATTGGATTAGGGTTTTGGATGTCGCTAGCTCCTATATGTATATTGTATTGTAAACAATGTGTGAGGTGAATGAATATAGAATATGTTGGTTTTCCCGGTTTGGGTTTCCAGGGGAAAAATCTCTGTGTAATGTATGTATTTTCCATTGTATCATTTATGTTCTTTTATTGAAAATTTGTTTGCAGTAAATTATTGTACAAAGTTAAAATCGACAGTTAATACAGAACTAGTAAACTCGCCAGCTCACACAGAATCTGGCATCTAGTTCATACAGAACTAGTAACCTCCGATTGGCACACCAAGGAATCGATCCACAATGACCAGGCATCTAATCACAAGGATTAGGTGATGTAGTGCGCACACACTACCCATCTAGCCCAAGGCTAGGAAACACCTCCAACCACACAAGTTGGCCCTCCAGCTTGAAAAGCTAGGAAACTCACCAGCGCCGAAGGATCGGCATCTGCTGACCTTGTGCAAGGTCATGTTGACTGGTGCCATAATCGGTAACGTGCCAGTGAATGACTATCCGTTGTTGCTTCCACACTCTGATGTTGTTTCTCTGGAATCGCATCTGTAACTCATCACGCCCTCTTACTAGGGAAGTCCTTCTGGACCACACCAAGCTTGCCCCTGAAGTACACAAACTTCACTCTTGACAGAGGCTTGGTCAACACATCATCTATCTGCTCATATGTAGCGACATACTGGAGCTTCACTGCTCCCTTCTATACCATATCTCTGATATAGTGATACCTAATCTCGATATGCTTGGACTTGTCATGAAACACTGGGTTCTCTGACAACTTCACACAACTCTGGTTGTCACACCAGACACAAGTCACCTCTAACTCGAGATCAAACAATCCTGCAAGCAACTTCCGAAACCACACTGCTTTGTTGCTACCTGAGCACGCTGCTATATACTCTGCCTTAATCGTACTGAGCGCCACACTAGTCTGCTTCCTGCTAAACCACGAGATCATAGCTGATCCCAAACTAAAGCAACATCCATATGTACTCTTTCGGTCTGCGACACTACCGGCCCAATCTAAATCAGTATAGCCTTGCAGGCTTATCTCACGATCCGAAACATATATGAGTCCATAGTAAATTGTACCTTTCAGGTACCTCATCACATGTTTTGTTGCAATCAAGTGCACACCTCTAGGTTCGACCATATATTGACTCAATGTGTTCACTGCAAAACATATATCAGACCTTGTATTCGTTAAGTACATCAACGAACCAATCCTCTGTCTATACATGGTGGCATCCACTATCTCTGAAGATGTATCAGTCAATAACTTCAGATTCGTCACCATCGGTGTAGGCATGGATTTACAATCCATCATTCTAAATCTCTTTAGAATCTCTACAGTATACTTTCCTTGGTTAAGGAAAATCTCAATCGGTCTCTGCCATACCTCTAGACCTAAGAAATAATGCATCATACCCAGGGCTTTCATCTCGAATTTTGTAGCAAGTTTCCTCCTACTTTCAGTAATGAGCTTCTCGTCTCTTGTTAAAAACAGGTCATCCACATAAAACAGTTATATCATTGGTCCACCATCTACAACCTTGTAGTAAAGGTTGGAATCGGCTTTACTCTTGGTAAAGCCCAAGCTCATCAGGAAACTGTCAATTCTATTGTTCCATGCCATGGGTGCTTACTTTAATCCATACAAGGATTTCTTCAATCTACACACATGTCTGACTGTCATGTGTCTCGAAACCTTATGGTTGCTCCACATACACTTCCTCTTCTATTACATCGTTTAGAAAAGTTGTCTTCATGTCCATCTGGTGTACTTTCGACTTCATTACTGCAGTTATCGCAAGTATAGCT
>ML787201.1:671250-692730 GCA_009831015.1 Picea engelmannii
TTTTGGGAATTGTATTTAACTTTCAAATTTCAATATCAATTCTTAAAGTTGATGTTAGAATTTACCTTTTTCCTATTTTTTGCTTTCAATATTCAAATTTTAACCTTAAAAGTTCAAGAAGGATGTTTGTTGATGGAACTAGACCGCTTGGACTATTACAAATAGGTGTTAGATTAGGATCACATATTTAATGTGACTCCACATCACCCACAATGAACATGAATATAAGATACACCATAATGCTCATTATTAGTGATACAAAATACAACAGGTAATATAATTCATATATATGATGTGAAATAAAAAGGATGTGGCATTTGGATCACAAATCAATAAGTATTGTTATTATATCATATATACATTTATATGTATATATAAGCCAAGTGGGTTAGCTAAATTGGTTCAAACTAACTATTTCAATGTGGAGTTCACCGTGAGGTCTCCGGTTCTAGTAAAACTGAGATTTGAGCCCGGCTGGGTTATCAATGGCTATTGTGGTTGGTTGTTAAGCCGCTCTCCATCTAGATATTCTGGGGAAGGGGGGCAGATCTCACGAGGTTTTCCTTGGAAAAAAATATATGTATATATAGTATATAATAATAATGAGAATGACCCCAAGTCAAGATTATACACTACTTTTGTGGCCATTCGTCAGACATAATAAAATTATCTTATCTAACTAACAACTCCCCTTAATATTGAACTGCGAGGAAAGAAGGAACATTCCTATTATTGTGAAAATTCCCAAGCCCTAGGTGACTAAAGTCCTTATGATCTCAATCAAACAAGTAGATTGTTGAATTTAATTATTGCAGAAATAAATTTCAGACTATAGCATTAATCACACAATAGCTGGAAATCAAGTAGCAGAAGCATAAAAATTAATTTCACACATACACCAGTAATTACTCCTTCAAATCTTCTTTTCATTCCTTCAAAAAACTTACAAGGAAATCTCCACAAGCTGCCCAAAAAACAACACTACACAAATACCAAAAAACACCTCAAACTTGAGCTTTTTCAACTTAACTGAAAGGTACAACTATTGGAAAAAAACAGAAATGGCAGAAAGTTGTTGCATAGCCTGCAGGAAAGCATGTATGGTCTATCTGTATTGTTGTGCAGACCTATCCATATGACTGTACCAATCTGTACGGTATTGTTTACATGACTGTACAGAATTCCATACAACTATAATGAACTGTGTAGATCCCTATACGGGATTGAGTGTTGCCTGGAAATGCCTCTTTTCTAGCTGCTTGTTCTCTCTCCCTCTCTTTATCGCTTAATCTGCTCAACTGATCAAGTGTTCTTGTGTGTGTCTTAACTCTCTATCTTGACTTGTCTTTATAGTTTTAACTGAGACCAAAATCGGGTACAAGGAGCTTGTTAGGCCTACCATCACGAGATTTGCAACTCACTTCCTCACGTTGCAATCTCTCCTTTCCTGTGATGTCTTGTTCCCAAGAATATCCTTAGTAGGTAGTGACTTAGTAGTCTATCTGTTCCCGTAGACTATAGTCAGGCACAAACAGGGAACAAAGGGAGAAACAAGGGTGAATAAATGGTTAAACGATGAATTAAGCCAAAAAGCATAGGAAAAGTCACTTAATCCAAAGTCAACGGAAAAATAGAAGAAAAAGGTGTTAAAGGGGGACTTAATTAATTACTCACATTCGACTTAGGAGGAAAGGCGCCTAGCTTAAGTAATGTCAACGGCAAATTAGATCGGGGGAGGTATAAGAAGAGGAATTCGACCTAATTCTTCATTATGTTATGATTTTGATTTGAGAACAAATTCCAAAGGAGAAAGTTGACCTCTTAGATGTTTTGTGGATTTCTGGCGGAAACCACCACCCAAATCAGTTTTGGTGTTGGAAGACACACCCTAGCCTATCGGAGATACCATCCAAGTATTTCACCATGCCAGATCTGTATTCAGTATACCCAGTTCAAAGATTGCGCATTGCAGCCAGTGAAGGCGCAAGGGTTAGAGACAGTTTTGTGTAGCTGGATGAGACCAGGGCAGATCTCGTCATTTCCTTCCGACCCAGTTGAGAGGGAGACTGGGCGCTTCTTTTGAGCTATCATTTGTCATATTCCAATGGAGGAATCTCTTAGTGTGCATCAAGTAGCCAGGAAGTGCACAACGCTTGAGGAGATACATTGAGGGTTCCAGAGAGTTCACCGGGTCAGATCCGGAGAAACCCTCCCAACCCATTACAAAGCATACCAGGGCGCTCAAATTGAGACATACATCGCCATATTCTGACGGTGGAATCACTGGGGCGCATCAGTTGTCCAGGAGAGGGGCGCAAACCCCCAGGGGGTCCCATCCGAGCTCCAGTTAGATCAACAGAGGGTCGATCTTTAGTCTAACAGTCACCAAGAGGAGCTATGAGGTCAGGGTGCATCATTTGCGACAGTTTCCAGGCAGATCAAACGAGTATAGCCAGCACGACGAACTTTCCAGACATTTGCAGCAGTTGTCGTGAGTATCTGAGATTGCATGCAGTAGATTTGTACATGCATGTTGTTGATTCTTCCCGATCTTCTGTATACAGGTAGTTCTTGTTGTTTTGCATCGTATTAAAGCGACGATCAACTCTTATGAGATCTAGCTGATGAGTAGTTCCTATATTTCCTACATGCACATTGTATTTCCTGCTATTTTCCATAATACATGCTCTTGAGTTGTGTTAGTTCCTTTTATTTCGCATGCATCATATATTCTGCTCAAACAACTTATTTATATGACACACACATGCAAAATCACCACGCATGTTAAACAAAGTAACTAAAACGCATTCAAAAACCCCTAGAGTATCAGATCTGAGAGCCGAGACATCAGTTTCAGTAGAGTATATCCAAATCCATTGGATTAGCGATATTTCATTTCCCAAGCACAGAACTTGAACAAAATCATGTTCAGTGTGAAACAGGATAGGATCAAAAACGTTGTAGAGCATGCCACTAAACCTGTTGGATTTTAAAAACACAGGTTCACACTAAACCTCTGTGGAAGTTTCTCTCCGAGCTCTAATTCTCAACACACCCTCTTAACGAGTAAGGAATTCTATACCAACCCAAGTCTGTCTTTGAATGTCTTAAAATTCCCTCTTGTCAAGCATTTGGTCAAAATATCAGCTACCTAGTGATTCGTCAGAATATACTGGAGCTTTATTGCTCCCATCTGAATCATGTCTCGTATGAAGTGATCCCTGCCCTTTGCTAAGCTAAGTGCCACGGAATTTTGCTTCTTGTTGAACCAAATATCATCATTGATCCCAAGCTAAAGAAGCACCTTAAGGTGCTCTTCATTCCAGTTGCACTACCTTCCCAATCTGAGTTTATATACACCTGCAACTTCACTTCACCATCTCGAAGATATCTCAGACCATACTCCATGCTCTTGCCTTGGCTCCACCATGAATTGACTAAAGGTGTTCACTACAAAACATATATCTAGCCTAGTGTTGACCAAATACATCAAAGAACCTATCAGCTACTTGTACAATGTGGGATCCACCAACTCTGAATCTAAAGTTGTCACCTTATTCAGATTAGTGATCATGGGCATGGCCATAGGTTTGCAGTCCTCCACCTGAAACCTCTTAAGGATCTAAACGGCATACTTACCCTATCCAAAAAAAATCTCCCCTGATCTCTGCCAAACCTCCAATCCCAAGAAGTAATGCATCATGTCGATGTCCTACATCTTGAACTCAATTTCCATGTCTACTTTGGACTCTACAATGAGCTTCTCTACACCTGCAGAAACAAGTCATCTACATACAACACCAAAATGAGCAGATAATGCAAACCCCCACCCCCATCCTGGGGTCCGCGCGACCTCTCGGTCTAGGATTGATTGTCTTCAGAGCTGTATTAGCTCTCGGGCCACTGTTGAGCCCTCAAAACCAATTTCACAGGTCCTTTTATTCTCCCCCGTGCCCCAAAAAAGCTAGCGAGGGTCCACCATGTGGCTTCGGGCTGAAACCGTGGCCTAAACAAGTTTTCCCGGAAAAATTCGAGACTTCGGAGCTCCCAGGCTTCGGGAATTCTAACAAAATCACACCGCATTCCTCCCGAACGCCGAATTGGCGGAGTGTCAAACTCAACCCCAATCGACGGCGCACAGCGCTCGCTTAAATCCACGACGGGGAATGACTTCAAAATTTCGAGCTTCGACGATTTTGCCCGCTTCAACACTATATGCTCCCATAGCGCCAAACCCTGAATCCAATCAGACGGCTCCTATTCTCCTACCAGATCGACAACTAATAATCCTCTTCGCAACTCTAAGCTTCAAGAATTTTCAACATACCTCTCCACAAATTTCTCGGAGTATCGAACTCCGAAGTGACGACAGCTCACTTCCCGACGGTCCACGTGTCCATTCCAACAGACAGCTGAGATTAGCTTCACCCTTCGGCCTTCGGGAATTCTACCATCACACACTCTGGTTCTTACCGAACTCCGAACTAACGAAGAGGTAGATCCTTCGTCCACGTGTCTTTCTCCGCCCAACACTCGAGATTAACTCCGGCCTTCAGACCTTCGGGAGTTCTCAACCCAAAGCAAGATATCCCTCAATTCTTTCGGAGCACCAAGTCTCTGAACTTCAAGATCTAGCACCACGTGTCTCCTCCTGATCAACGACCGGGATTTACTTCGCAGCGCCGGGCTTAGGCGCTTTCCAAGCTGAAACACTTTGCTCCACGATTCCTCCAGAGTACACAGGATTTGTTGCCACGTGTCCTCTCCCGATCGACGGTGAGGATCTGCTCCGCTCTTCGAAGCTTCGGGAGGTTGACAAATTTTCTCCACTACGCCTCCTTTCTCCCGGATAGTCGGTCTTCCGAACTGCGCGATCCACTAACGTGTGTCCTCCTCTGATCAACGGTTAGGGTTTTCTCCGTTGTTCAGAGCTTTGGGAATCTTGTATGCTCCTGTGCCTACACCTCTACTTTGTCGAATAATCGAACTTCCGGACCACGCTCAATCTGTTGACACGTGGCCTCACATCCAACGGCCCAAACACACTTCGGGCTTCGAGAGACTTCTCTCCTCTGCACCTAAATATGAAGAACCTTCGAACTTGCGAAGTCCGAAGAACACTGAGGGTTAAAACCTGTGCTACTCACCTGGATCCGACGACTGTCGATCCTCGCGCTCAGATCTGACGGTTCGGATCTGTTCTCCTCTGTGCGTTCCTCCTCCTGTCTGGACTCCGATCCAATGGCCCAGATTTCTTCTGACAGCTAATCTGACGATAGTTGTAGCTCCTCCTCCTTGGTTCTCTATGAACCTTCCTTCCGATGAAGGATTTCTCAATGTTTTTCACAGGATCGGCCTTTGACCCTTCTTCTGCGAGACCGACTGGTGGGCCTCAACTTGCGCTGCACCTCCTGAGCTTTGAACTTGATGTAAGTTCACTTGCGCACGCCTTGCGCTTTTTCTACAGTCTGGGACTTAGAAGATCCTTGACCTCTACACACTTTGCAGGGTCTCTATGCACACTTGCACTTTCTCCCTTGAGCTTATACTTGTTCAAGGATAATGTGCACCAGAAATAAGTTGCTAAGAGCTACCCCAATTGTAGTTGAGGCGCCATTGGGGATTGAAACCAGATGAGTATCATGACACTTCTCTATATCCACTTATAGGATATTATCTCTTCTTCACACTTCTTTCTTTCTTATCTTCTTTCATTCTAAATGAAATCTGGCATGAAATGTAAGCGTTCCATCCCGTAGACCTAGCGTTCCATCCCGTAGACCTATTGGCCTCATGGACATTTTAAAAATCTCTGTCTCTCTCTCTCTGAATACTATAACATGTAAATCCCATCACAAAAACAAAATGTGAAATGTACAATCAGGATACTGATTTGAAAACCATTGAAAGGATTTATGGTAAAAATGTGTGATGTTGTTATGTTACACTCTACTTCATTGCCTCTTACATATGCAAAAACTCAGCATTACTAAACAAACTAGTTTGCAGCAATAGCATCAATTGTAATTTTTGCAGAAAAAAGTGTGTACATTTTGCTCAAAGTTTCATTGCTTAGCAGCTGGAAATCAGGGCACAAGATGAGTTTTTCTATAGGCCTTTACTTCATCACCTTGCATAAAAGTAATTATGTCTTAAGCAATCATGAAAAGAGTTTTTAAATCCCACACAAACCAACAACTTTGTTCGATTAAAAAGGACCAAAAACAATATATTGGTAAGAGGACATAACTTCTAACCAAAAATCTAAAAGATGCATGTAGTTGTGAAGTATAGCCTATAGGCTATACACAAATGACCCAAGACATCAGTCAATCCATTTCAAATAAACATACCAAAAATTTTGGGGGCTATATTTAGCAACAGATATCACAGCTGTAAGTTCAAAGTTGGATCCTTCTCCTTCAACATCTTTTCCAGCTGTACAATAAACTGAACATTGTCCTTTTGGATAAGCTTCCTCAACATATTTAGAAAGTTCAACATCCAAGACATTGCTGCAATGAATCAAAGTAAAATTATATTAGGCACAAATGAGCAAAACCAAATAACATTTTAGATTTTTTTAATATTCCTTGAATTAAGTCTAAAAGACAAATAAACTGCTTTTGACACAGATGTAATATGTTGAAGAGCTCCCCATTACCTGCATACCAACTCTAAAATGAAGCAAAACTTAAAAGCAATCAATCACGAAGATTTCAATTCAACCATTTACAACAGTATCATGTTGAAAACTGGATTCTGGAATAAAAATAAATCACACTAAAGCATAATAAACCTGCATACACACAATGTACACCAAATATGGGTGTGGAGCACAGCTCCCAAAAGTATAATAATGGTGAGTTACACAATAACTCCTTGGATATTAGGAGAAGCCAAATAACCACATACATTAAAGTAGAATAATTATAAATCAATGTGTGTGATAATGACTCTGTTGACCTCTTTCGTATACTAGTTTTCACTCATTGCTCCAAAGTAAATGAATCGGCATGTTAACTTGGGAATTGTGATTTTGGATAGGATCGGCTGCCAAAAGTTTTTTTCCAAATCAGGCTGAGTTTGACTTGGGTTGACTGAGTTTGACTCAGGCTGACCGAGTTTGACTCATGAATACGGATTGGATCAGCTCCTTTCCTCTATAAAACTGCCTTAAACTGCGATTTCAGTCAGTTTTCCCCTTGTTTCAGAAAATTTATTCTCTGCGGGTTGACTTAAAGTGAAAAACAGAGTAGGAGGACAACACAGCCCATTAAGGGCACCCACTGATGATTGTTGGCCATCCACAGAGGCTGCTGGACATCTAGGGCATCAAAAACAGTAGATGTTCTCAACGTTTTACTCAGCTAGTGATTGTTGCAGGCCTCTTTTGGCTTCTTTTTCACCTTTGGAGGTACCCCTACACACTGTTTTCATCATTTATTACCCACAGCCATTCCCCTTGACCTGTAGGCTGCTCTTGTAAAACCTGTAAACTGTTAGCCTGTTACAGTTTCCTAAACAGCAGCAAACCCAAAAGCAAGACAGTAAAAATGCCAAGGGAGAAAGACTTTGCTTGTGCTTACGATGAAAAGATTCCGGGAAAAACCAAGCTTCTGTATACATTTTGCAAAGACTAGGGCTTCTTGGAGCTTTTGGAGCATCTTGAATACTAGGGTTAGGCTTTTAGGCATTGGAGACATTGGAGCTAGGGTTTTGTGATTAAACCCTAGGTTGTACTTGTTGAAATGGAGAAGAGGAGACCTCTTGCCAAGGAGTCTTGCTAGTGTTGATGCTAGATTATGGAGTATCTTGTTGAAATATTGTAACTTCGAAGAATATTCTAATTATATTTGAGTTATTATCTTATAGATCAAATCCCCTTTTGTGGATTGATCATGTCGGGTCTTGTATAAGACCAAATCCCCTTTTGTGGATTGGTCAAACCATATTTATATGGTGATATTTGTAAAGTTGGCCCCTAGGGTTTATAAAGTGGTTTTAACCACTCTTGGAAGAATTTCGCCCTACTAAGTGAAGAGACATAACCCTAGCACCTCCTCAACTAGTATTTATAAGTGAGGATGGCGCCTCACTTGTTCACACACACACACACACACACACTTCTAGTGCGCATCTTTTGAAGGAAGCTACAGTTGCAGGAGGAAGGAGAAAAGAGGTGCATGCTCAGTCCTAGTTTATTCTTGGTGGTTTGGTCTTAGTCTTGGCATTGTATTGGCAATCTATTATTGAGGAAGTTTTTGCTGGGTTTTCTCCCCTATGAGGGTTTCTCAAGATAAAATGTTGTGTACCTTGTGATTGTGTTTCTTACAGTGATCCTCTTTATGTTGTTGTTTTGGAAATCTATTGAATGCTCTAGTAAATTGAAAATAACCTAATAAACAGCATTAAACTTAACATGGTATCAGAGCTTGACTGAATAGAACACCTTTCACTAGGTATCTAAAAACGTCACTATTGTCATACAAGGAAATTAGGGCTTTTTACTGAAGAGGAATTTCTGACCAAAACCTATCTAGGGAAGTGTGCCCTACCCTTGTGCATCCTTTGGCAACTTGAGTGCACCTTTTCAGTGGCCAAACTCTCTAAAAATTCAAACCCTAGTTTTGACTGGTACCAGGAAACCAGAACTAGTACCAATACAGATTTGCGCAGGTCAAGTTTCAAGGGGTAAAACTTGGCATTTTTGGAAACAATCAGCTCCAGCCAACTCGCCTCAGCCCAGCGCATCTCCTGGTAAGTTCAGATTCATGTTATGAGCACTTTCATTTTCTGGTCATTTTCCTAGCTCCAGGTCAAGATGTCTGCAAGCACCAAGCTTATTGACAAGTTAGAAGGTGTGGAAAATTATGTGCCTAGAAGTACAGAATTGGACTCATTCTTGAAGAGAATGACCTTGCAAAATTCATAAAAGAAAATGTACCGGAACCCGAAGAGGAAGTAGCCAAAGAGAAGTACAAGAAGGATATGATTAGGGCCAAAAGAATTTGCAGATTCTATTAAAGACCACTTGATCCCTCAAGTGTCTTCTAAGAATACTCCAAAAGAGATGTTTGATGCCCTAACCAGAATGTATAAAGGAAAGAACATCAACTGGAAGATGAACTTGAGAACCCAACTCAAGAATACAAAGACGCAGAAAGGAGAAACAATTCAAGACTATTTCTCTAGGGTTACTCAATTCAAAGAACAGTTAGAAGCAATTGGAGACAACTTGGATGGAGATGAACTCATCATGACAACTCTTAATGGTCTCACAAGACCTTGGGATGCCTTCATCCAAACTATCTGTGCAAGAAAAGAGAAACTCCAATTTGAAAGTCTATGGGAAGAATGTGTTCAAGAAGAAGCAAGAGTAGCCAACTGAGAAGTCGTACTATTAAGGGATGAAGATCAAGCCCTAGCTGCTCATGCTAAAGGAGGAAAGAAAAGGTCTCATTTCCAAAAGGAGACCCACCTTCATAAAGAATCTCACTCCCCAAAGAGATTCACCCACTTCCATAAAGCATCTCACCCTCCAAAGAGATTCCAGAAATATCATAAGGGTCAAAGAAAGGAAAAATATTTCTCCTCTTATCAATGTTATCATTGTGATAAGATGGGACACATTGCTAAGAATTGTCCTACCAAAAGGGAAGAATACAAGAAGAGAAATAACAAAAGGCATCATGCCCATGCAACTGAAGATGATGAGCCGCACGGGAAGATGACTAAAGAAGAAATTGAAGATTATGTTTTGTTTTCCGCCCTTTCAGGATCTGTGACACCTGGAGAGGATACTTGGCTCATAGACAGTGGTGCCTCTAAGCACATGACAGGTCAGAAAGACATTCTCTCTAGTCTTACAGAAAAGGACTTTCCCTAGAAAGTTTCACTTGGAGATGATTATCAGTACCCTATCAAAGGAATGGGAGAATCCACCTACAAACTAGATTCATGAACTCCGATGAGAATGAAGGATGTACTTTATGTACCAAGTTTGAAAAAGAACTTACTTCTATCTCAGCTCTAGATAAGAAAGGTTTCAGGGTTGAATTCATAGATGGTGAAGTTCTTATGTGGCCTAAAGGAAACAACATAGAAGATGCAGTTGTTATTGGAACAGAAAAAGGTGGTTTGTACAAGTTAAAAGGTCACTCAAATGCAGCCTTGACTCACTCCATTGAGAGTCCTTGTGAACTTTGGCATAGAAGACTAGCTCACATCAACTACAAAGCCTTACCATATGTAAGCAAGGTAGTTACAAGTTTATCAAAATTTAAGGTTGATCATGAAGGTGTATGCAAGGGATGTGCACAAGGAAAGAACATAAAGAATCCTTTCCCAAAGAGCGACAGTAAAGCAGAAGGAATCTTGGAGCTCATCCACTCAGATGTATGTGGTCCAATGCCATCAACCTCTCTAAGCAGGTATGTATACTATGTATCATTTATTGATGATTACTCTCATAAGACTTGGGTTTATTTCTTAAAATCAAAAGATGAAGTACTCGGAAAGTTCAAGGAATTCAAAGCCTTGGTAGAAAAATTCTCCGAAAGAAAAATCAAGATACTCAGGTCTGATAATGGAGGAGAGTACACCTCAAATGAATTTGGAAGTTTTTGCAGAGATGTAAGTGTGTGAAATGGTGTAGGGGAAGTGTTTGGGCAGAGGGTGCAGTGATAACAAGGAAATGTAGGTCTTGCCCGTGGGTGCCTTTGTAGAGGGCGAGCTGCACCTTATCATGGATGCCATTGTTTCCTAGCCCATTCAATGCCTTTTATTCTTAGTCTTATTGTTTTTTTCTTTTCAAGGGAAAATTTGGGGGACACTGTCCTGGCATGGTGACTAGAGGTGTCAGCATTACCCACAAGCACTTCACGGAAATGAGAAGGTTGGCTCGTGATGAGACCCCCTTTCTCTTGGCTATGCCACCAAGAACCACTACCCTGGTTTGGTGACCAGATAGATGGTAGTATCATACCGCTACATGCCTGTGGACCTAATAGGTCGGCTCATGATGAGACCTCCCATCCACCAACTAGACCTTGAGTTTTATTTTATCTTACAGGTCCCCTTTTCTTACTAAGAAGCCTTTTATTGCTTTCTCGGGAATCCATGGGCTTAGCATTTCAAAGGTTTTATTTTGGCTTTTAACTCTTGCCAACTACTTTTATCCTCTAGGCCTTTAGCCCCTTCTACCCACAAGGCAAGGTACAACCCTTCCTAGTGTGGCAAACCCAATGCCCGAACCAAGGTAGGGGAGATGAGAAGGATAATGATGAAAAATGGTAAGTATGGAAGGAATGGACAATGACCTTTCATAGACCCACCCAGTGGCAACTCATCCTAAAGGGAACCAGCTTACTAGGGCATTCTGTCACCCCCCAAGTATGAACAAGTTAAAGAGCATAATTTCCAAGAAAACGTTATGAAATGAAGGAGAGTTTAGTGCAACATATTCAGATGCTTCCAAAATCAGAGTGACACATACCATGATACCCGGACTCATTACCTCATGGAGCAAGACCTACTGCTACTTCAGGACCAAGCTGGTGGGATGGATGTTGTTGTTGATGATAAACGGGTTGCACTGAAGAAAAGATGGACCCTCCAGGGCCAAGCTCAGGTCGTCTGGCTCTCAACACTCCATGTCTAGGACATGTGGGCCTCGAGACATGATCTCCTTAGTTATCCCTAGGGTAGGGGATAACATCTAGCTCCAACTCGGGGACATGAGAACCTCAACATCTCTGGCATGAGAACCTCAGCATCTTTGGCATGACCTATATCTACAAAATCTCAACAAAATGAATCAGTAATCTTCAGGGGGGTGATATCACCCCTCGCTCATATATGATATTATGGAATAAAAGTAAGCATGCATACATATACATAATGAAAATGAAACTACAACTATACTACTCTAGCATGATATGCAGATGGTATATACAATGAATGCAAATGCCTACCTAACTTACCTATACTTACCTATGATGTCAAGTCTTTGCCCCATGATGGGGTTTAAGGAGGTGTCCACTAACCAGTAATGGATGTCTTGTTCCTTCCAACGTGGATAGATAGTAGGCATCATTGACCGACTTCATTCCGACTCTAAAAGGTCCAAGGCACAACTGCGCATTCCCCTTAATATTAGTAAGCTCTCTGTTTTTTGTATCCCACATCCAAACCGTATCTCCCTCTTGATACTCCTTTGCTTTGAACTTGGTTGTTTCTTGTATAACTCTAGTATATTGTTTTGAGGGAGGAGGGTGGGATTCAGCTGTGAAGACTTCTTGTTGGGTTGGTCTAATCAGTATATCATCATCCCCTTTCTTGAATAACTTGACAGTTCCAACTTCTTTGTCCTTATATTCTTCTAGAAGTTGTTGATATTCTTCCTTCTTTGGCCATTGTATTTTATCAAAATCTTTCTCTGAAGCGAAAGTCAAATCCTCCGGAGAAAATGCAGGAAGGTTTTCCTTGATTGGCTCATATGTCACATTAGTTTCAACATCATTGTCAATTTCTTGCACATGGGCCTTGGCCATTGGCATATTCGGTAGGCGCTCTATTGTCCCATCCTTCATAGGCACATTAATGTAAGTTAGATCCATTTCTAATGTACCTCCCAACATTGCAACAAACTTTCTGGACAAAATCATCCCCCATACATCAGGGACATCCACAACCATTCTCTTAGGATATTTACCAAGGCATACTTCAACATTTTCAACTACCCCATCAGTGGGTATGGCCCTGGATTCAAAACCACACACATTCCTATAAGGTCGTGTGGCCTTTAGGCCTAGTTTCTCCATGACCTTCAAAGACATCATGTTAGCACCTGCTCCTGAATCAAGGATACAATTGTTAAGACATTTGTTATTAACTAATAATGTCATGAAGAAAGGTGGGCGTCCATCATACTGAACCCTAAAATGGTCTTCTTGTCACATGATAGGAGGGTCTATTGGCTCATCTGATACTTTGAAAAAAAAATCGAACCTTTCTTTTACAGATGGAACTTTGATGACTTCCCTTAGTGGAATGGTTACGTGCATTTTTGCCAACGCACCTTCAAAGTCAAAATTCAAATCAATCTTGTTGGTTTTGTGAGGATTTTTAGGAAGAAGTATGTTCATAGGTGGAGGTCTTGGTTGTGAAGTTATAGGTCCAATAGAGAGAGGTTGGTTCATTCGTTTTTGCCTAGTATACACTTGGAACTCTTGTTTCTTTAACTTTTCTCTCGACTCTTGATCAATATTATTTATCACCTCCATCCTAGCCTTCCTGGCTGCTTCCTTTATGCCTTCTTGATGTTCTTCAAGTGTGACATTAACGCAACATTGAGGACCCTCAATGGTATGATTAATAATATTCACTTGGTCGTGTTCACCATTGTTCAAGGGACATTCATGCTCCCAATGTGAGTCTCTACACTGCAAGCACCAAGGGTTTTCATCTACCATGTTTGCGGGGGCTAAAGTATTAGGGACTTCTTGATCATTTTTTGATCTGAAAACTTGAGTTCCTTTCTGGAATTGTCCTCTGTAAGGAGCCCTAGGAGTTTGTTGTTGAGCTCTTTCCAAGTTGACAATCCTATTCATCATTAATTCTTCGGTTTTTACCATGCCATCTACAGTCAACTGTAGCTTTGCCAAGCTAGTGCCAATATCTGAGGTAGGCTCAGCATTATGGACTATTTTAGGTTTAGCATCTAATTTGACTCTTGGGGCAGAGAAAGGTTCAACTCTAGATGATGATAGATTGTCTTCAATTCTTGTAGCCACCTCTTGGGTCTCTTAGATTGTTTTAGGGGCTTTATCTCTGAGGAGAAATCCCATTTGTCCTATAAAGGCTTTAGTGTAAAGAAAGAGAAGGAAAATGTCTGAAGGGTGATGGCTTACCGGGATCTTTTGCACTAAGCTTTCAAATTTATCATGAAATTCCCTAACAGTTTCATTCTCTTGTTTTGTGATGTTATTTAGCCTTATTAGCAGCATGTTGGGGTCTTCCTTGACACTCCATCGTTTGAGGAACACTTCCTCCAACTTATCCATGGTTGTA
The DNA here is from genome assembly GCA_009831015.1 of Picea engelmannii. Taxonomy (NCBI): domain Eukaryota; kingdom Viridiplantae; phylum Streptophyta; class Pinopsida; order Pinales; family Pinaceae; genus Picea; species Picea engelmannii. Next base: position 685,324 of record ML787201.1, read on the forward strand.
ATACTAGCATCAGGGAGACTATTGTACCATCGTCTAGCACCATCATGGAGGGTAGCAAAGAACAATTTCATAGCTAAATATTCAGCATCATCATTGATAGGATGAAGCTAAAAGAAGGCCCAGAAGTTGCTCATATGATCATCAGCACTGACTACATCATTACCGGTGAATTTGGGTAACCATTTCTCATACCTAGGGGGCATTTTCCTAGGGTATCATGGTATGTTTGTCATGTCTAACGGTTTGAAAATCTTGGATGACCATTATTTCTGGTTATTAGCTTGTTTTGGATTAACAGTCTGAGTCCCTGCGTTAGACATTGTGTTGAAAGGAAGATTGCCTCCAAACAATGATTTCACTATAGGGGAGTTTCGGGGAGGCTTTCTTCTAAAGGACTTGGGAGGATTGGTATACCTCCCTGAGCTTTGTGGAGTCACCAGATAATTTTCTTGAAACTATCAAAGGGATGAGGGGATCACCCTCAGTGGAGTCGCCAAGTAAGATTTGTAAGATAAATACTTTTGGGAAAAGGCTTACCGAAAAAGTGTCATCTTCAGGAATATTGACTCAGTGTTCCCCCGCAACGGTGCCAAAATGTTATCACACAATTTGTACTTGCCCAAAGCCCAAGGCAAGTGGATACAAAATTGGCGTAACTATGAATGACCTATCACTGTCACCTTAATAGGAAATCCCTTTCTATTTAGGAGTATGTTGCAGTACCCCCAGGGGAGACATCCCCAGTGACCTGAGGGTTTTAGAAGGCTAAGGCAAATGATAAGAGAAAGTCCCTCGCCTCTCACAGGTCACTCAAGTTAAAAGGGTTCTTTAAGTCTTATTAAGGAATGAAGCAAGAAAATATTATTGTGTACCTGCCCAGAACAAGACAACAAAGAAAAAAAGGGGCACTTTCCAAGTACCAAAATGATATTAGTGCCTCATAAGACAATGAACTCCTAAGAAATGTACTAGCTGATATAAAATTGCAGCAGTATAACAGTTTATAACAGCAATAAGAAATTTGCAGCAGCCATAATAATTATGCTTCAAAATGCTTGATAAAAGACTTGAAATAATAGCTTTAAACAGGCAAATTGATAATAGATAGTCACAAGCAGTTTTAGCAATGTTTAGCTAGCATAACATGTCACTTTTAGGGTTAATTTAGCAATCTTTTGCAACAGCAGCAAGTAGGTTTATGATTTAGGCTAATCTAAGGTTAGTAGAAGTTAGTAGGTGTTCAAGAGAAGATGTTCTAAAAATTGTTTGATCAATCAACACTTGGAATGGGTAGATTAGTGCCTTCTAGGGTAATGGAGTCAATGATGCAGCAGCAACTTTTAAGAGGAAAATAGCAATCATAATGTTTGGTCAAAGGGGATGGAAAGGATGAGAGAGGTGTTGGTAGCCCAAGGCCTCAAAAATCCAACTCCTAGAGATAATTGCTAGAAAGTAATAAAAATCAAGCCCTAGCGATTTCTCTTTTCCTTAGAAAAATTGAGATAAAGAATGCAATAGGCAAATGAAGTAGGGTTACTAGAGTGCTACAATGGTAGGGCTCTAGTATCCACTTCTAGATAGGTACCTTTCAAGAAATTTTAGCAAGTGGAAGACTATAGAGAAAAAGAGAGTAACATATGTCTTTCTCCTAGGGTTTCAAGCAAGCAACTTCATAATCTTTGACATGAAACAAGTAAATTCACCATAAGAATTCATTCACAATAAAGAAATGCAGAATTTCTACTTACTTCACCAAGAATAATGAAGCATAAACCCTAGTTGAAGATCCTCCACATGAAAATTTGTCAAAATACACCAAGATTTGCCTCCTCCAAGAAGTGCGCACCATTAAATTTCAGCCAATAACCCTTAAAGAGGGTCGAATTTCAGACCACCACTTGTGTGATGAGTGAATCATGAAAAAATGAGAGTTTTATCTCTCTATTTATACAATACCTGTGACCTTTAATTAATTTTAGGTCATCAAAAGGCCAATATGGCCAAATTACATTAAAAATCCAGTTTTTACACAAATTCAAATAATTAAACCCTAAAATCATTTTTAGAGGTGACGTCATGCCCTTCTAGGGTGACGTTGAGCCTCCTGGGTGAAACGTTGGCCCTCATCTGCAAAACGTTAGGCCTTCCAAGCGCCTAGATGATGCCACACGTGCCAATTAGCACACAACTGCCTCCATAATGCCAATCCTGATGTTGGGTGACATCTAGGGTCACAATGGTGACGTCATGGGCCTCCCAAGGCCAACGTCCAGGTGGAAGAGAAAGATCCCCCTAGGTCTAGGTCTGCCAAAGTGTCTTCGGTGAAACGTCCTTCCTTTTTCCTAGTGCAAGTCTCCGACATCTCTCTACCCCTCGTTGGGGACACAGCATCCATCTGTGGGCTTTCAGCCCCATGTAGGTCCGAGCTAATCATCTCCCCATATGTACCTGTCCACCGGGCATGGTCCTGCAGCAACAAGTACGCCCTCCATGGGCTCATTAGTCACATGGATCATAGCAATGTCAATCACATCCAATAATCAAATTACCCAAACATGTGCATCAAACCCCCCTTTACCCAGACAAATGCTCAAAGACGTTATGCAGTTTAACAAGTCAAGTTTGGAGAGTCTCAGGGTGTCCTATTGGGCTAATCCTCCTCAAGTTTGGGGTATTTCCCAGGTGAGAGTCAATCTAGGTCATGTAAGTGTGTGAAATGGTGTAGGGGAAGTGTTTGGGCAGAGGGTGCAGTGATAACAGGGAAATGTAGGTCTTGCCCGTGGGTGCCTTTGTAGAGGGCGAGTTGCACCTTATCATGGATGCCATTGTTTCCTAGCTCATTCAATGTCTTTTATTCTTAATCTTATTGTTTTTTTCTTTCCAAGGGAAAAGTTGGGGACACTGTCCTGGTGTGGTGACCAGAGGTGTCAGCGTTACCCACAAGCACTTCACGGAAATGAGAAGGTTGGCTCGTGATGAGACCCCCCTTCTCTTGGATATGCCACCAAGAGCCACTACCCTGGTTTGGTGACTAGATAGATGGTAGTGTCATACCACTACATGCCCATGGACCTAATAGGTCGGCTCATGATGAGACCTCCCATCCACCAACTAGACCTTGAGTTTAATTTTATCTTATGGGTCCCCTTTTCTTACTAAGAAGCCTTTTATTGTTGTCTCAAGAATCACTGGGCAAAGCATCTCAAAGGTTTTATTTTGGCTTTTAACTCTTGCCAGCTACTTTTACCCTCTGGGCTTTTAGCCCCTTCTTCCCACAAGGCAAGGTACAACCCTTCTTAGTGTGGCAAACCCCATGCCCGAACCAAGGTAGGGGAAGATGAGAGGGATAATGATGAAAAATGGTAAGTGTGGAAGGAATCGACGATGACCTTTCATAGACCCACCCAGTGGCAACTCATCCTAAAGGGAACCAGCTTACTAGGGCATTATGTCACCCCCCCATGTATGAACAAGTTAAAGAGCATAATTTCCAAGCAAACGTTATGAAATGAAGGAGAGTTAAGTGCAACATATTCAGATGCTTCGAAAATCAGAGTGACACATACCATGATACCTGGACTCATTACCTCATGGAGCAAGACCTACCGCTACTTCAGGACTAGGCTGGTGGGATGGATGTTGTTGCTGATGATAGACGAGTTGCATTGAAGAAAAGATGGACCCTCCAAGGCCAAGCTCAGGTCGTCTAGCTCTCAGCACTCCATGTATAGGACCTGTGGGCCTCGAGACATGATCTCCTTAGTTATCCCTAGGGTAGGGGATAATAATCCCGACTGACCAAGTTTGATCTCTTCCTGCACAAAATCATCCCATAATCGTTGCCAATCAAGGAGTTTCTCCCGAGCTACAACTCCACGCACGAACACATCCCGTGACTTCGAAAATCCATGTAGTGCCACACGCACTAACTCGGACTCTTGAGTTTTCACACCTACTACGCCTAGCTCATCTCTGGTCTATGTAAGTCGAGCAAGGTAGTGAACCACACCTTCCCCTTTCGCCATCTTGGTACTTCTTAATCTCTCCCGAAGCACCATCACCCTGTTTTCATTCTTGCTCTGGTAAGATCATTCAAGGTCGTCCACATATCCTTAGAAGACGTTTTCCCGATGAGGTGAGGGATCATGTGATCCTTCACCCCATCAAGGAGTATGCTCTTTGCATTTGCTTCACCCTTCTTCCATGCTACTAGTAGAGTTGCATCTATAGGAGCTACTGCTTTACTATCAACATGATCAAGGACATCATTGACATCCAGGATCATAGTAACCCTTTCCTTCCAAGTGGCAAAGTTTTGAGCACCCTAAAGCCTATCCTCCATTCTCAATGTCATGGCCATTTCTGAAAGTGTTGTTGTGTTCAAACCCTCGCGGCTCAAACCCTTATGTTGCCTTACCCAAACGATGAAACCCTTGTGCTATCAAAACTTGCGGTCGCCTTGATCTGTGCCTTGGATCCACACGATCCACTTAGATTTCCAATGATCCACCTGTGATACTACTTCTTCAACAGTCATGCTCTGATACCATGTGAAATTTCTCTAAACCCAACACATAAACCAATTTATTTTTATTTTTAACAGACTTCACTAGGTTATTTCCACAACAAATAATTATGCACAGCAGAATATTAACCACGAACTTAACAATAGAAGATGACAGCAATCATATCACATGTACACAAATATTTTTGGACAATGGTCCCTGGAAAAACCTCGGAGGGAAAACCAGTAAAACAGATTTGGAGATTTTATTATTGAACAGGAAAATATAGAGATCTTACAAAAAATCGGCCTCCACAAAATACTTAGCCAAACCTCAGAAAAATGCCTCCAAGATGAAGTATGGTCCCTCTCTCAACATCGAAAACCCTAGCGCTTCAGCAAAACCCTGCACAAGTGCCTCTGCGTGAGTCATACGACCCCCTGCGTGCACCCTACGTCACCCTCTACAGCTCCTCTGCATAGCTGGTAGATATGGCCTCTGCTTGACCCTGGATATAGACTGATTCTCAGCTGGAAGTCCTCCTCTGTCTCCATGCAAAACCCTCTTATCTAAAACCTCAGATCGATGCTCCTTCAATCAATCTCTCTCATGCATAACGCACCCTCCTTAGCCAAGTCGATTTCCCTTATACCCTCATGAGCAAGTGAAAACCCTAATCTCATAAGGATGGAGGGTTGAGATCAACTCTCCCTCACTAATTGAGATGGGTGGTCTAGATTAAAAGATCCATCACTTAAATAATTTTCACTTTAACCTTAGAAAAGGTGCTCAATATGTCAATTGAAGAATATAACATATCAACGGTCCTTTCCTAAGTTAGACTTTCGGAAAAGTTAAATTGATCAACTTGACTAATGTTTCATTGTCGTCCACCATGCTAGGGCACTGCAGTGCATGGAAGACCTTCCTTGCTACATTCTCAACAATCCTGCAACATGGCATCCCACCAAACTTGTTGGTTTGTTGCTTCCTGAACACTAGAAGACTCGAAATCATTGATGCTACTCATTAGTGCCAGGAAGTCTTGTTCTCCCTGACTGTGTTGCTAGGAGCCTCAAAATGCTCTTGAGCATCCCTCAATGTCTGCATGAACCATATGGGTCTCCTGACAGAGCTGGAAGGGGCTAACTCCTCCCCACATGAAGGTTGACTCCGTATATTGGAAGTCTTTGAATGTTGTTCTCCCTTCGGAGCCTCCTAATCCTCGTCATCTACCACTGACCTCAGATCACACATATCTGAATGTATAAGATCCAAGATCCCCTTGGACCTACTCTCACTGCTTCGAAAAGCAGCCTTGGCATTCTTGCCAAGTGCACACCCTCTATACACGCCATCCTTCTCAACACTGAAATCTGGAAGACCAGTGACAATCTCCCTCAGAATTGGCAATGCCCTGTAATGCAAGTGTCCCATCCTCCTGTGCCTTAGCTCACACAGGTTATCACTGTCATGTACGAAGGCCTGAGCAGGCTCGTCCTTCAACCTATATAAATTGCCCTCTCTAGCCCCAATGCTCACTGTTGTGTTAGGGCTAGCTCCCTCTAGATGTATGAATACTTGCCCTTTCTTGGACATGACAACAAAACCCCTGTCCTCCATTACTGACATTGAGAACAAATTATTCTTCAGTCCTAGTACATATAGCACATCCTAGGCTTCCAACGAACCACCTGAATCAAGCTAGAACAAAATAGTTTCCTCACCCTTCACTGCATACTTGGCATCATCACCAAGCTCCACATGGATCCCTGAGTCCTTCGTCGGACTGTTGAATAGCTCGCGTTCTTCTATCATATTTCCTATCCACTGAGAAAAGAAAAATACAGCCAACATCTGCAGCCCAGCATATTTTCCCTTGTTGTACACGTCTTGTACAGCACATATCTATGGGCCTATGCATGTACGTACGCACCCCCGACAAATGGTTCGCCGCGTATGTACGTGCACTGGACTACTTGTCTGACACGTATGTATGCAGTGATGCACCCTGAGCTATCTGCTCGCGTGTATAGTTTTGCTCCAGCTTTGTATGGCTTGATCCTACAGCTCAGATCTGCCTAGACCTGTCCTTGTTACCATATTTGTCTGTTGTTTCCAACCTTGTTTCTCTTCTCCTTTAGACTGAACTGATCTCTAGGTGAAATTCCTTCTTCACCCTTGCTAAGATATCCTTGAGCAAAAGTCCTTATTTGCTCTCTCTATGGGTCACTGACTCCAAATAGATGTTGACCCTTGAGCTAATCTCTGTATGAAAGTCCTTCTTCACCTTTGTTGAGATCCTATTGAGTCACAGTCCTTCGTGTCTCAAGCACTCAATGAATTTCACTGCTAATTTATAGATCTGTAGAGATCTCCTTCTAGATCTCACAGATCTATTCAAAACTAATGTGGATCTGTGTTTGGTCTTTTAAACACCCACTACTGCAAATCAGATCTAATAGATTTGTTGTCATAAATTGATGTGTATATGAAATTGGTCTCCCTCTCGGAGTGCAAGCTTTGATACCATGTTAAAATTTCCAACACGTTCTCAAGACCATGTTGAAATCTCAATTCCCAGCACCTAGATACTTCACTGCCTTGTGTATTTCCTTGCTTATAATCAAATTACAACACAGAATAAAATATACTGGCTGGAAATAAGTATAGCAGAAGCAAAACTGTGGAAACACAAACTTCACAGATGCACACAGAAATTCTTCCTTTCAAATCGGCTTTTCATTAAATAATGATTCCAAGCTTACAAGGGCTCCTTTATTGGGAAAATGGCCCACTAAGGAAAAAAATACAAGTTACAACAAACCTGGCAACTCGGGCCCTAAGGAAACCCTTTGTTGATCTGTCCCTGGATATCCCTGTATAAAATGTACACGCCCAA